>SKCR01050310.1:0-40945 GCA_019454045.1 Zanthoxylum bungeanum
GTACAGGGCTTTAACCGGTTCTCTGCGTACCCACTTCTGGGTTTATCAGAGAGTCGTAGTGTATTGGGTGTGATGTCAAGACGGAAGTATCACTTCAGTCATAGTTGAGATGATGTCATGCAGGATACGGTATTAGTGCTCTTAAGTGTTGCGCAACCATCGAGATGTTATGACTAGGTTATGCATATCCGATTATAGAGACTAGTTACCAGACATCCGACATGTGCTTCGGACGGGGCAGACACTTATCCAGCCCCAGCCCTAGCACGTGACTATCCGATACTGGGCCGATATGCACAATACTACTGTATACTTTGCTTTATACAGATCTATATATTCCTGTAAGAATATTTCTGGAGAATTGGGGTAGGCATGGCGCTTTGCTAGAAGCCAACCCTGTCTTATAAATCGGTATAAACGTAGTACGCGATACTTACGTGTTCGGATAGTCCGACGACCGTATTTACTGCCAACATATCCGGAGATCTCATAGGTCAGTTCCTGAAGATTCACCAATGACGTATGACTCGCACTTTAATTAATCTGGGATTAATTCGATGAGAGAGAAAATTAATCTGGGATTAATTACGGAGATATTTTATCTCGGATAAAATATCGTTAAAGAGAGAGAACGATTAATTTGGAATTAATCGATAAATTAATATATTCGATATATTTAAACGAAATTAGATTTCGACGAGGAATTGAAATTAGATTTTAATTCGGGCGAACGAATCAATTTAGAATTAATTCGTTAGCGACGTGAATAGTGAATTCGCTAGGCGTAATCATTTAATTACGACGCAAAGGAAAATTCATTAATTTGGAATTAGCGAACCCGAGCCCGGGATTGTTTGCGAGCGCATTCGCATTTCGAATTCGAGTGCGGCACGCAAGTCAAATCAAGCGTCAAATCGTAAATCACATCAAGCGTCAAATCAGATGTCACTTTGAGTGATGTGACATTTGAGTGATTGATGTGAGTTGATTTGTGTTGATTGACAAGCATTTAATGCTTTGCTTTTGGAAAAAGATTTTGGTATATATGTTTTATTTATTTTTGGAAAATAAATCAATAAAACCTATTACTTTTTCTTTTCCCTCCTCTCTCTCTCTCCTCTGTACACGTTTTTTGCTCATTTTGGAGCCAAAACTTCCTTCTTCATCTTCTCTCTCGGTCTTGGACCGATTTCTTCATCTCTTTCTCTGGTTTGACCGAAAGAAATTGGAGAAGCAATGATCTTGTTACAAGATCTATGTGCTAGCACACTCATGGAGGAATACAAAGGTGATAGGGAAGTGAGTTCGTGAGCTTGGAAGCTTGAAGCTTGGAGCTTCAATGGTGTCCATCAATGGCCGATTCTTGGAGGAGGAAGCAGCCCTCACGCCGAGCAGTCCACCATGTTCGCAGCTCACTGCCGAGCAAGGGAGAGCAGTGCGTTCGTGGTCTTTGTTGCATCTCTACCGATCAATGTGAGTTATTCCGCACCTCTTTGATATGTATTCAACTCTTTATAATGCATGATTTATGATCTTGGGACTTGATTGAAACTCAACAAAAGGGAGGTTGGTTCACGTTGGTTGATGAGTGCAGAGAGGGCTGTAGGGTTTTTCTTGCGTGAAGAGGGACTCTATGTATGGGATGAGGCAGTGGTGTGGTTGAAGGGTTCTGCGTTGTTGTTGTTCATTTGGTGGCTTATAGGTCACGTTGCTCTTTGTTTGTGAAAGTGAGGAAGAGCCCCTCGGTGAGGCTATGGGTCTTCTTGATTTATGGCCGTGTGTATCGCTGTTTCACGTTGAATTAGGGTTTAGTCCCTTGTGTCATTTTCTGGTTCTTCCCGTGAGAGTCTGGAAATGGTATGGTTTTGTTTATTGTTTGATATTGGGTGAGGGCCGTGAGTGGCATGGCTTGAGTTATGGGTAGGGTGGCTTTCACGTGGGGTTTGGAATGGAGGATATGTGTTTGTTTGTATTGTAATTTGGGCGTGAGGTGTGGGTATCTGTGTGAACCGGGTCGAGGATAAATTCAAACTGAGACCGAACGAGCGAACCTGAAGCTTGAGTGAGCGAACCAAATCCAAAATATCAATTCTTGACCTTTCCCTTCCGACGACCGCTTTCCGCAACTTCCGCAACTAAAAAAGTTAATGCCTCCATTCGAGGCTCATCATCGGGCTGATATGCAAAAATGCAATGCCTACAGCAACAATTTAAATATTAGTCCAACTAACATTTAATATATATGACGAATGATATTGTTTGAGCGCGTATGGCGAGTAATTGAACGAATATTGCAAATTCAATTCTTGCCTCCCACTATTTTTCAGCGAGCCTCTAACCCTCTGTCGAGTACTCAGGAAACCGTGTTTCCTAGTGGGCTAGGATCCCGTTAAATATCATACAATCTTGACTTTGGCCAACAAATTGTATGATAATTAACTAGGTGGATCTCTAAGATCGATTGGATCCAATCCAATTCCTAGATCCGGTAGGGGGACATCCAAGTCCGAAACATATATCTTATATATGCTAATACATTCAATGTATTACCTAACATTTTTTCTCTGAACCAACTAAGCCTTAGCTTTGGCACAACAAACTTAGTGATCCCAGTCAAGCGCGACCCATTGACCATGGAAAGCTTCATAATCAATGTCGATGGACAAGAAGTGGTCTTGACTTTGGCCAACAAACCACAACTTGGACAAGACACTGACTTGTAACAAAGCCTTCGTGATTCAAACACATCTTCGACAGACAAAGACCTTGACTTTGGCCAACAAACCAATGTCGTCTCGGATCTTGAGTGAGAATCACTCAATGGAAGGAAAGACGCTTAATATATTGCGAGGGTTTTTTGCGTGCAAATTGGCAACCAATTTATTATCTTTGTTAAGGTCTTATCATCATACACCCTTAAACATGCATTCCAAACACATAATAAAGCGCATATGAAAAATAATAATGATATGCGGATGGATAATTTACACATTGATCCTAGATCAAATCTCTCACTTTCTCTCTCCAGCTAGCACATGTATTACTTCTAACCGTTACACTACACTTCTAAAGAAACCTCATTTACATTGAGGGGAATAGGTGAGAAGAGAATACAAAGAATAGAGAGGTAATAGGCTGGACACGCAGGTCCAATTAATAAATCGAATTTATTACAACAATTTCTAAAATTGGCCCCCCCATCTAATATCCATACGATATACATTATCATGCATCGCAACCATGTATTCACACAAGCATGTTATCAATCAATCTAATCCAATTAATTAATCTGATAATTAGTGATCATCCAATGTTCAAACAACGATTTGATTTTGTTCGAGTCAAACTCGTTTTGCGAATAAGTACTCAAAGTACGAATTCTTTAATTAAATTAGACTACAACATTAAATCGAATTAATATGTATTTAATTCTAATCCGCTTATTTAATTCCAAATTAAATATCACACTTTAATAATAAACCTTTACGACTTAAATTCCAAATTTAATCGTTATGGGTCTCAAATCCCGATTAACGTCCAACGTCAATTTAATTAAAGTCCAATGGGCTTTTAATTAATTTCTTAAGGTGTGGACTTTTGGTCAACTCGGGTCAAACCGATAACCAAAGTCCAATCCGGGAATTACCCCATAAGCCTTTAAATCAATTTTGGCCCATTAGGCCCAACTAAACTTTAAAGGTTCATTAAGTTGCATTTGGACTTTATGGATGCGGTTTTGGGACCAATTGGATCCAATCTAATTTGCCTAAACCCAACTTTGTACAGCAAAGCCCATTTAGCCCATTTACAACATTTCAAGCCCAATTTCCAAAATTAGCCCAATTAACTAAATTACTAAAATCCAATTTTACAATTTAATTAATCAAAGTGAATTAACATAATTAATCACCCAAATCAATATTTCCAAAACACAAATTAGGCTAATTAATCATGCTCATCTACATCAATTAGTGTCCAACACAAATTAATCAAAAATCAAACCCAATCATGCTTCAAATGCTCTTGGCAATTCGGGGATTTACGTCTGATTCGAATTCAATCCAATTAATTCCACAATCGACATTAAATCATCATCCCGAATGATTTCCAACACATCCAATTGTCAAAAATCAAAAATCCCAAGGCATTTTAGGGGTAGACCAATTCGGCCAACATGAAAAAATTGGGGAAAAATGTTCCAAACATCATTTCAACAAATTGATCCAATCAATCCTTAATTCAAACATATTTAAGCATACTAATCCATCTAATTTCATTAATCATGCTCAAAATCAAGTTTGCCCAATTTTAAGCCCTAAATTAATTTCATGCTTTTAACCAAGCTCTTGATACCATTGTTGGAGATTATCTAGGTCCCAAGGATCATAAATCAAGCATGAAACATAAGTGAATACATTCGAGAAGTTGCGGAATACTTACATCGAGCGGTTGAGCGATGCTTTGGGCAATAAAAATGTTCACTGTCCTCATGGACTGCTCACGGCAGTGCAGTGAATTTCTTCACTGGTTTCGGTTTTGATCATCAAAAATCAAGCTCCAAGCTTTGCGAAACGATTCCCAGCTCATGGGTCGACTTCCCTATCACCTTCGCATATCTCGTAGTGTGCTAGCACTTGCGATTTTTGCCACAAAAATCCAACTCTTGGCTTCCATTTCTTCCTCCATTTCCACGGCAGTTCACTGCCAAGAAGAGAAGGAAAAGCCCACTGGTTTGGGCATGAGAGATATAGGAAAATTTGGTGAAGAGAGAGATAAAATGTTGTGTTGTATTTTGGTATTTTATTTTTCAATATATACCAAATATTTTCTTTTGAAAAGTCAAACAATAAAAGCTTATCCAACCACACACATCACTCAATCCATCAAGTTGTCAAGTCACATCACTCAAAGTGACTTGTGATTTGACGCTTGATGCGACTAGCGATTTGACGCTTGATTTGACGTGCCACACTTGAATTCGAAATGCGAATGCGCTCGCAAATAATCTCGGGCTCGAATTCGCTAATTCCAAATTAACGAATTTTCCGTTGCGTCGTAATTAAATGATTACGCCTAGCAAAATCACTATTCACATCGCTAACGAATTAATTCTAAATTAATTCGTTCGCTCGAATTAAAATCTAATTTTAATTCCGCGTCGAAATCTAATTTCGTTTAATATATCAAATATACTAATTCATCGATTAATTCCAAATTAACCGTTATCTCTTTAAATGATATTTTATCCCACATAAAATATCTCCGTAATTAATCCCAGATTAATTTTCTCTCATCTAATTAATCCCAGATTAATTTAGAGTGTGAGTTATACGTCATCGGTGAATCTTTGGGAAGCGACCCATGAGATCCCTGGATATGTTGGCAGTAAATTCGGTCGTCGGACTATCCGAACACGTAAGTACCTCGTACTACGTTTATACCGATTTACAAGACAAGGTTGGCCTCTAGCAAAGCGCCATGCCTACCCAATTCTCCGGAAATATCCTTACAGGAATAAAGGATCTGTATCAGGCGTAGTATACGTAGTATTGCGTATTTTTGTCCAGTATCGGATGATCACATGCGAGGCCTGGGGCTGGTACAGTGTCTGCCCCTTAAGAAGCATATATCGGATTACGAGCAACTAGTCTCTTTAATATCGGATAATCATGACCAAGTCATATTATCCCGATGGTTGCAACCTTATATAGAGAGCCAGTTCTGTATCCCTACGTGACTGGAGTGACACTTCCGTCTTGACATCACACCCAACACACTACAATTCTCGATATACCTAGAATTAGCGTACACAGAAATCGGTTAAAGCCCTGGACGACCTCAGCCAAAGTATATTGAGTGTCGTATGCATTAGTGGTGCAAGTCTCAAGTTAAGACCAAATACACCTACCCTGATTTCGGATTTCCATAGACACATAGTCATACTACCAATGGAACTCCGATGGGGTCTTATCTAGAGCGAAGCTGTTTCCCGTACCATCGGCAAAACACAACCTCCTATTACACTTGCATGAGTATCCTATACCCAAATATATGAGAACTATGCCGTTGTGCCCTCACAATGCGCATAATTGTAATACTAGTCTTTTACGCATTCATCGATGTCCAATCTCAATAATGCTCTGACTAGGGATATTTAGTGATTTATCCTTCGTGGATTGATACTGTCTCATATCATTCTTAATCCAGGAACAAATCACAGGGACCTCTCATCATTTATACATCTAGGTGATATAATCACAAATGATAAAAGTGCAATCTCCTTTGTCACATAGTTAATTTGTACAACAACACTGTGATATGTACAAATAATGACGCTATGGGTCATAATTGTCCAACAAGCACAAATTGGGAAAAGCTGTGATCTTCATGGAGCCAAGAAATTTTTGTCGTTCCTCGCATCGTAAAATCTGATCACTGTAAGTATGATTCCGCCATACTTCTTTATTGTATTCACATATTTTCATTGCTTGAATGATATTGGGACTATAATAGAAACCCAACACTATAAGCATGGAAATTGGATTGATTTTGCTTCAATTGTGTTGGACATGAATTGATAATTAGAAAGCATGATTAATTAGTGTAATTGGTATTTTGGAAATGTTAATTTGACTAATTAATTATGGCTAAAGCACTTTAGTTAATTAAATTGTGATATTTGGAATTTTGGAATTTAATTGGTTGGGCTAAATTTGGAATTGGGCTTGAAAAGTTGTATTTGGGCTTAATGGGCTTTGTTAGGCCAAGTTTGGTTTAGGTTAATTAGTTGGATCCAATTGGGCCCAAAACCATATCCATAAAGTTCAAATATAATTAAATGGGCCTTTAAAATTTTTATTGGCCTAATGGGCCTAAATTGAGTTTGGCAAAGGGCGATTCCTTATTGGGCTTTGGTTGCCAAAGTCCCTGCCTTATAAATTAATTGATAGCCCATTGGACTTTAATTAAATTGACATTGGATGTTAATTGTGTGGTTTATTCTAAGGTCCCAAGATCAAATCAAGACATGAAATAATGCGTGAATACATCAACGGAGGTAGCGGAATACTCATATTGATCGGTTATGTCGATTTGGAGACGAACGAAGGCCAAAATCGCACTGCCTTGGTGCGCCTACTGCAGCAGTCCATGCTCACTGTCTTCGCAGTTTCGGGTCTCAAAACGAAGCTCCAAACTCCGTCGGATGAGTCCCGCCTCATGGGTGAACCTCCCTACCACCTTCGCAAGACTTGTACGTGTGCTAGCACTTGATTTCTCACCATGAGAAACCACTCTTGGCTTCCCTTTGTTCACGCCATTTCTGGTTCCAAACCAGTGAACATTTCTTCATTTGGGTGTGAGGAGAGTAGAGAGTTTGAGAGAAAAAAATGTGTTATGTTATTAATTTTTTTACCAAAAATTAATTTATATTTATGCCATAATATTTATTAACTTAATAATAAACTTATGACACAATACATGCAATGGCTTAGAGTGTCAAACACTCAAACTCCATGCAAAACCATTGAGTGTATTGTAAACTATCACCATGTAATGCATTAGAATTAAATAATGCATAAAATGACATGTGTCATGTGGGCCCCAACGTTTCCAAATGAAAGTGGGCCCACGTGCACTCACGCGTTCGGGTTCGATATTTCTGAAATCCGAGCTTACGTCGCGACGTTAATTAAATCGAATAATTGCGGCTAGTGAAATTATTATTTACGTCGCTAACGATTAATTCTAAATTAACTCGTTTGCCCGAATTAAATATATAATTTTAATTCCGCGTCGAAATCTAATTTCGTTAATATATCGAATATATTAATTTACCGATTAATTCCAAATTAATCGTTATCTCTCTCTAGACGATATTTTATCCTAGATAAAATATCTCCGTAATTAATCCTAGATTAATTTTCTCTCTCTTCTATATATCCCAGATTATTCAAGAGTGCAAGTTGTGCGTCATCGGTGGATTATCGGGGAAGCGACCCATGAGATCCCCGGATAATCTGGCAGTAAATACGGTCGTCGGAGTATCCGAATCACGTACGTACCAAATACTACGTTCTACCGATTTACGAGACAAGGTCGACTCCTAGCAAAGCACCAAGTCTTCCCAAGTTCTCCGGACATATTCATCAAAGAATATCTAGATCTGTATCAAGCGTAGTAATACTAATGTATTGTGCATATCGGTCCAGTATCGGATAATCACGTGCTAGGGCTGGGGCTGGATAAGTGTCTGCCCCGTCCGAAACACATATCGGATGTCTGGTAACTAGTCTCTATAATCGGATATTCATGACCTGGTCATAATATCACGATTGGATGGGCATCACTTAAGAGCACTAATACCGTATCTGGTGTGACATCATCTCCATTATGACTGGAGTGATACTTCCGTCTTGACATCACATACAATACACTACGATTCATGATAAACCCAGAAGAGGTGAACACAGAACCAGTTAAGATCCCCCACCACCAAAACCAAAGTTTACCGATTGTCGTAAGTATTAGCGATGTAAGTCTCAGGTTAAGACTATACACACCTACCTTGATTCGGCCTCCCATAGACACATAGTCATAATACCAATGGGATTCCGAAGGGTCTATCCAGAGCGAAGCTGTTTCCCGTACCATCGGTGAACACGACCTCCTATCGCACTTGCACAAGTATCCAATACTTATATATATGAGAACTATGCCATTGTGCCCTCACAACGCGCACAAGTGCAATACTAGCCTATTCCGCATTATCGATGTCCAGTCTCGATAATACTACGGCTAGGGATTTTAATGATTAATCCTTCGTGGACTGATACTGTCTCATATCATCTCAATCCAGGAACTAATCATAGGGACCTCTCTTCATTTATATATCTATGGTGATCTAATCACAAATGACGAGAGTGCAATTTCCTTGTTACATAGTTAATTTGCTCCAACAACACAATGATCTGTGCAAATAGTGATGCTATGGGTCATATTATCCAACAAATTGGGCTTTGAGACCCGTTAAGATTAGATTTAGAATCTAAGTCGCAAAGGCTCATTAATAAAGTATAATTATTTAATTTAGAATTAAATAAAGAATTAGTATTGAATACAAATTAAATTGAATTTAATATTGTAATTTGATATAATTCAAGAATACGTACTTTGAGTACTTATTCTTAAAATGAGTTTGACTCGCGCAAATCAAATCGTTGTTTGAACATTTGATATAACATGGATGTGATGTATGAATAATGTATATCGGATGATATTAGATGTGAGGGCAATTTTGGAAATTATTGTAATATATTTAGAATTTATTAAATTGGACCTGCGTGTCCAGCCTATTACCTCTTGACTCTTTGTATTTCTCTCTCTCACCTTTCCCCTAAATGTAAATTAGGTTTCTTTAGAAGTGTTATGTAATTGGGTAGAAGTAAGATTGTGCTATAGCGTGAGAGAGGAAATGGAGAGATTTGTTCTAGGAACAAGTTGTTTTAAGTATACATCCGCATATCATTATTAATTTACTTACTGCGCCTTATTATGCTTTTAGAATGCATGTTTAAGGGTGTATTATTAGACCTATCAAAGATAATTAATTGGTTGCCAATTACGCGAAAAACCCTCAACATATATTAAGCGTTTTCCTTCCATTGATGATTCATTCTCAATATCTAAGTTTGGCACTGGTTTGTTGGCCAAAGTCAAGACCTTGTCCATCGCGGATGTGTTGAATCATGAAGACTTTGTTCCATATCGCATTTCCTGTCCAAGTTGTGATTTGTTGGCCAAAGTCAAGATCACTTCTTGTCCATCGACATCGATTACGAAGCTTTCCAAGGTAAATGGGTCCCGCTTAACTGGAATCATTAAGTTTGTTGTGCAAAGCCAAGGCTTAGTTGATTCAGAGGAAAAAGGTTAGGGAATATATGGATATTTTGCATATATAGATATATGTTTCGGACTTGGATGTCCACCTACTGGATCTAGGAATTGGATGAGATCCAATTGATCTTAGAGATCTACCTAGTTAAATATCATACAGCTTTTGGCCAAAGTCAAGGAGCTGTGTTATTTAACGGGATCCTAGCCCACTAGAAAATAAGGTTTCCGAGTACTCTACAGAGGGTTAGAGGCTCGCCAAAAAATAGTGGGAGGCAAGTATTAAATTTGCAAATTCGTTTAGATACTTGCCAATACGCGCTCATATCATTTTCGTCAATTTTTAATAAATATATATTAGTTGGATAATATTTAATCGTTGTTTTAATTAAACAGTTGGACTGTATTCAAACTACTTAATTATAGTTGATTATATAATTGGATTATAGTAATCAATATATTTAATTTCACCAATCAATAAATTATAGTTGATTATATAGTTAGACTATAGTAATCATTATAATCAATAGTACCTGAAATCGTTGATTGGATAGTTGGACTATAGCAATCAAGATAAATGAAAGATTAGCACTTAAAACATAAACCTGGGTAAAAATGTTTTTAAACGGCTTTAATTTCAAATTGGAAATAGAAACTCAGGATAGTCCTGGGAACTGAGAAGTTATTTTATTTGATAAAGTAACATCTCGGGCCTCAGCCCGGAGTTGTGTTGGAAAATTATGACCTATAGCGTCACTATTTGTACAGATCATGGTGTTGTTGTACAAATTAACTATGTGACAAAAGAGATTGCACTTTTATCATTTGTGATTAGATCACCTAGATGTATAAATGATGAGAGGTCCTTGTGATTTGTTCCTGGACTGAGAATGATATGAGACAATATCAGTCTATGAAGGATAAATCATTAAATATCCCTAGTCAGAGTATTATCGAGATTGGACATCGATAAATACGTAAAAGACTAGTATTACACTTGTGCGCGTTGTGAGGGCACAACGGCATAGTTCTAATATATTTGGGTATAGGATACTTATGCAAGTGTAATAGGAGGTTATGTTTTACCGATGGTACGGGAAACAGCTTTGCTCTGGATAGACCCCCTCGGAATTCCATTGGTAGTATGACTATGTGTCTATGGAAGTTCGAAATCAGGGTAGGTGTATGTGGTCTTAACTTGAGACTTCACCGCTAATACTTGCGACAATCAATATACTTTGGTTGCGATCGTCCAGGGCTTTATAGGTTCTGTGTACGCCAATGCTGGGTATATTGAGAATCGTAGTGTGTTGGGTGTGATGTCAAGACGGAAGTGTAGGCATTGCATTTTCGCATGTGAAACCCGATGATGAGTCTCAGTTGGAGGCACTACATTTTTTAAGTTAAGGATATTGCGGGAAAAAAACGTCGGAAGGGGAAATTCGGAATAAGTATGTCGTCAAGTCCATTTCACAAGTTCACTGTTTTCGTTCGTGCTGCATTCGTTACCACATTCGAACGTCATTTAACCTAATGTTTTGTATTCTTTCTCGAGTTTTATGAACGTTTTGATGTGTTTTGTTGTTATTTTGTAGATAAATAAAGTTTGGAAAGCACTGGAGGCAATTTGCGGCAAAAATGGACAAAAATGCGTCAACCGGAATATTTTGGTCCTTGTCGCGTCGCGACGCTGAAGTCTTGAGTGTCGCGACGCCCAGCCTGCGCCGGACCTGCTAACGTGCGCCTTTTAACACGTGTCAAAATCTGATTGGTCAAAATTTGCTAACGTGCACCGATCATGCTAACGTGCGCCGTGCCACGTGTCACCATCACAATGGTTCTGCTAACGTTCGCCGTCAGCCACGTGTCAACATCCTATTCGACTAACCCAAGCGCGTGCCACGTGTCCTCTTCCTATTAGACCGAATAATCGATGAATTAGAGCACGCCACGTGTCACCATTCTATTAGACCGAATTTCCACCCAATCATAAGCTGACACGTGGCAGGATTTCATTGGACTGCATTGCCAGCCAATCAGAGCGTGACACGTGGCTCAATTATTGCTGCCGATAGACCCGTGGTCAACCCGCGTGGACTGTTGCCAGCGTCGCGACGCTAGTGCATTTTCAGCGTCGCGACGCTGGACCAAAATATGCCTATAAAAGGAGGCCGCCAGATTCATTTTTCTTCATGCTCTCATTGGGAAATTCTCCCTGATTTTATAGGAAGCATAGTTTTGTATATATTAAATTTTTTAATTTATGTATTTTAATTTTCAGTAATAGTAGTTCTCTTCTTCTACATTTCTTTTTATGTTTAGTAGTTAATTTTCTGCTGGGGATAAGGTGAAGCTTTTATTATTTTAATTTAGATTAATCTCCCTTAAATGTAATATGGAAATTATAATTCAAAATATAAAAGATTACCGCCTTAATGGCTGGTTTTATTTATTTGACATAATGTGGCACCTCCTATATGGCTGGTTTTTAGGTGACAGGTATTACAGCCGCCTATATGGCTGGTTTATGTTCAAATACTATTACCGCCTTTATGGCTAGTCGGACTTAATTTGACTTAATAATGAATACCGCCTTTATGGCTGGTCGGTAATATCATGTTTAATTTTTGTATTATATTAAGGGAGATATCTAAATTATAAATAGTAAAAGTGGATCCCCAACCCCCAGCAATTTATTTTTATTCTAGGGAAGTGATGAAACACAATACACACACTTAATAATTGATTTTCTTTTTATGGGTAGTTCTTTAGTTTGTTTATTGAGTCTTAAGCTTAATGCGTCTTGTTAACTGACAATTAATAAGATTGATGGGGTAAATCTAAAATGAACTAGACATAGGGATTTTAGGTTTCAGCTTTAGATTCAATAGCCCACGATCTTCCTTGAGGATAGATAACCCTTTAATAGATTTCCTTACAGGATAGACATATACCTGTTGGCGGGGGGGGTAGCCATAATTGGAACTTGGTCTTAATGAATCCAGGTAATGTGGTTGACATAGGAATATGGTTCAATTGGGTTATACTGGGTATTTGCGTCTGATCATCGACAGAGGCTTTTGCATATTTTCGTGTTCCAGGTTAGCAAACTGAATTAGTACACATAAATAAGAGAATCAATTCATCTTTTTAACAATATTGTGTGGAGTCACGACCCTAGATCTTTTGAGTCTTTTTATTTATTTTCCTTAGTATTTTTTTGTTTATTTTATTTTATTAAGCAATTCCACATTCAACCAACCAAAACAATCAATCCCTTCTCCCTATAATTAGATACCTGTAAATAAATAGATTCAATAATTAATAACAACAGTAGAAATTAAGTCCTCGTGGGATCGCTTATTTTATACTACTTGAACGATACGTGCGCTTACGTTATCATGTGTGTTTACGCCGGTCAAAGGCCCTTAAATTACACCATAATTAAATCAAATATTAATTAAATTAAACATTGAATTAAATAAAATAATTAAAACCATTTACCAATTAAATAAAACATAAAATATAATCATACCTAATTTAGATAAATCAAATATATTAACTTCCTAACCAAGCAAAATCATATACTAAATTAAAAAGATGTCATGCCTAATTAAATCACTCATAACCAATTTAAAGATATTGACTTCCTAATCTAAACCAAATTTGTCCCCCTCAATCTTTGACTTTCCTTGTTCAACACAAAATCAAATCCCTTCCTTATGAGACGAGGAGTAGCCCTGGCCATTCTCTATATAAACAACCCATCACCAAGACACGACTCTCCTAGCTCATACACATAATTCTCACGCAAGTCACAACACAAAAAGCCCTAATCACTCACGGCAATAGCAACAAGAAGAACACAAACAATTCTCTTCATCTCCTCCACACATAACCGAAAATCTCCCCCATACAGTAGCCCCCCATCACCGAAAATATACCCCCAAACAGCAGCCCAAACACGCTCCAAATAGCCGCTAAACTACCCCCAAATAGTAGCCCATTTCCTCCTGAAAATAGCAGCAAAATCCTCTTAAAATAGTCATTAAAATCCTTAAAACTGCACTTATAATCCTTAAAATAATCACACAAAACTGCACTTAAAACCTATAAAAAAAACACTCGAAACAGTCCGTTGAAACGTCAAAACAGTGACCTGAACACTGAGCAGAAAATAAAGAGGAAACAACAGTAAAACAGAGGCCAAACAGCAAGAAGCAGCAAAACAGTGAGCCAAGACGCTAAACCAGTGAACCTGAGAAATAGAGGAGCTTTACCCTTCCGATCTCCGCGAAACGCAAGTCTGAAAGTCGGTAAAAAAGGTTAGACCTGAGGGTATTTTCCACATTCGTTTTCTGTTTTATTTTTATTATTCATTGAGTATTGTTCGCATGATTGTTGTGTCAAAATGCATGTTGTTGTGGCCCTTGAGTAGATAAATATGCATGTATCATGAAATATTGTATGTTTTGGACTTGGAATAAAATAAAAGATGTGTCAACTCTCGCGGTTATATCGGATGGAAACCCAGATATAAATTCATAGCCGATTCCGAATGGACGGTAGTATGATCTGTACTCGGGATACAACTCCACGTACCGCTTGAGTAAACGACACCGTCTTTGTTTTATGTTGCTTTGATTTATTTATTTTTCGTCATTTGAATTCCGTATTTTACTTGTTTATGCATGACGCAATCGAGTGCATGGGCTTAGTAAGTCAGATTAAAGGTCCCCTATTGGAGGGGTTAAAATCCTTTACCACGATGCTTTGCCGCGCCGGTTGATGTGTGTTCGATTGGATGTAAGATATGTTCAATCTGGCATAGTAAGTTTGATGTCATTGTCTTTATTTTTGTATGCATAACGCAATCGAGTGCATGGGCTTAGTAAGTCGGATTAAAGGTCCCCTATTTGGAGGGGTTAAAATCCATTACCACGATGCTTTGCCGCGCCGGTTGATGTGTGTTCGATTGGATGTAAGATATGTTCAATCGGGCATACTAAGTTTGATGTCATTGTCTTTATTTTTGTATACATGACGCGATCGAGCGCATAAGCTTAGTAAGTCGGATTAAAGGTCCCCTATTTGGAGGGGTTAAAATCCTTTACCACGATGTTTTGCCTCGCCGAATAGTGTATATTCGATTGGATGTGAGATGAGTTCAATCAGATACGTGAGGTCCCACATTGTGGATTTGTTTGTCTATGAATGTGTTGAATGCATCAGGTCTGATTCCATTCGAACGCGTTCTCGAACGCCACACGAACGCGAACCTTCTGTTTACCATTCGAACGCGTCCTCGAACGCTACGCGAACGCACACGCATTTTCTTAGTGTTTCATGCATCAAGTCTGGTTCCGTTCGAACGCATTCCCGAACGCCACACGAACGTGAACCTTCTGTTTACCGTTCGAACACGTTATCAAATGCTATACGAATGCGCACGCATCTTCTTAGTGTTTCATGCATCAGGTCTGGCTCCGTTCGAATGCGTTCTCGAACGCTATACGAACGCGAACCTTCTGTTTACCGTTCGAACACGTTCGTGAACGCGTACCCCCCTGAGCTGAGTTATTTTCTTCAGATTTCGTACATAATTGTCCCTAGTAGTTATTCCTTCGTATGATGAACCTGATTGTTTCTATGCATTATGCAAGATATATGTAGGTGTCGTTCGTCTGTATTCCCCCCATGTATGAGTATAATGTGTTTATTAAACTTGTATGCTTGACGTATGTTAATCTTTATGTATGCAAATTGAGACATAGACTACATGCAAATATGCTGTATGAAATTCGGATATGTGTTACATGTAAATTAGATGAACTTGTGGATATATCATGAGAACTTAGAAGCATGATACTCTTGGAAATAAGTGTTACTTAAGCTTGATTAAATTATTGCACAAATCCTTTCATTACAAGTGACATAAGTAAGGGACCATTCCGAACCCAACGGTTTGAGGTCTTCCCTTGCGAGGGGTGAGTGCGGCCTTAAATCTCATTTTCCTTTCGCGGTTCACACCGGGTGGCAACTGTTAGACATATGTCCCATAGCGTCACTGTTTTGTACTGATATTGGTATTAGTACAAAATTAACTAATGTGATAATGAAATTGCCTTTTTGCCGTTTTGTAATTTTATTTACTTTGATATATAAATGGCGAAAGTCCATATGATTAGTACTGGATTGAGATGATATGAGACAGTATCAATCCATAAAGGTTTAATCATTAAATATCCCTAGCCGTAGTATTATCGAGACTGGACATCGATAATGCGGAATATGCGCTGTTATTGCGTGCACGTTGTGAGGGCACAACGGCATAGTTCTCATATATTTAAGTATTGGATACTTATGCAAGTGCGATAGGAGGTTGTGTTTTTACCGATGGTACGGAAAACAGCTCTTTCGCTCTGGATAGACCCCGCGGAATCCCATTGGTAGTATGTCTATGTGTCTATGGGAGGCCGCATCAGGGTAGGTGTATATGGTCTTAACCTGAGACTTACATCGCTAGTACTTGCGACAATCGGTAAACTTTGGTTTTGGTGGTTGGGGACCTTAACCGTTCTGTGTACACCTCTCTTCTGGGTTTATCGAGAAGCGTAGTGTACTGGATGTGATGTCAAGATGAAGTATCGCTTCAGACATATGGAGGTGATGATCACGCAGGGCACAGAACTAGTACTCTATAAAAGGTTGCAACCGTCGGGACAATATGACCAGGTCAGGATTGTCCGATTTAAAGAGACTAGTTGCTTGATGTCCGATATATGTTTCGTACGGGGCAGACACATCTCCAGCCCTAGCCTAGCATGTGATCATCCGATACTGGATCGATGTACGCAACTAACGGTATACTACGCTTGATATAGATCTTATATTCCTATAAGAATATTTGGAGGAGAATTGGGTAGGCATGGCGGCTTTGCTAGAAGCCAACCTTGTCTTGTGAATCGGTAAAGACGTAGTACGAGGTACGTACGTGTTCGGATTAATCCGACGACCGTATTTACTGGCCAAATATCCGGAGGTCTCTTGGGGGTCGCTTCCCGAAGATTCACCTATGATATTTGATTCGAACTTAATTAATCTTGGATTAATTGCGGAGAACTTTATCTCGGATAAAGTGCCTTATTTAGAGAGAGAGAACGATTAATTTGGAATTAATCAGTAAGATTATTATATTCATATAATAATTGAAATTCGATTTCGACGCGAAATTAAAATTAGATTTTAATTCGGCATACGAGTTAATTTAGAATTAATTCGTTAGCGACGTAAATAATAATTTCGCTAGGCGCGATTATTTAATTCGATTTAATTAACGTCGCGACGCAAGTTCGGTATTTCGGAAATATCGACCCGACGCGTGAACGGTGGAAGTGGGGCCCACTTCCATTTGGAAACGTGTGGGCCCACATGACACTTGTCATTATATGCATTATTTTTAATAAGGCATTGCATGTTAATAGTGTACAAAACACTCTAAGGCATTGCATGGTGATAGTGTGCATTGCACTCAAAGGTTTTGCATGGAGTTTGAGTGTTTGACACTCTAAGCCATTGCATGGTTTATGTCATAGATTTATTATTAATTTAATAAAATTATGACATAAATATAAATTGATTTTTGGTATCAAAATCAATAAGAAAATCCTCTCTTCTCTCCTTTACTGACCGAAAACTGCATGCAGTTTTGGTCTTCATCTTCTTCAAATTTGGTTGCCAAAAGCTTGAAGAAAAGGTTGATGTTTGGAACTGCAAGGCTAGCACCTTCAAGGGATCAAAAGAGGTGATAGGGAAACCATCATAGAGCAAGGAATACACAAAGCTTGGAGCTTTCTTCTTCTTCCCTCCTCTTGGCCGAATCTTCCAACACTTGGAGCTTCCACCATTTGATCATCTTCTTCATCACATAGCTTTGTAAGTATGATTCCGCCATGCTTCAAGTCTTTTATATATATTCAATAATATAGTATTTCATATGCTTAATCTTTGTTTGGGACACATTAATCAAACCAACAATGGTATCATTGAGCTAGGTTTAAGCATGATAATTTAGGTTAAAATTTGATAAAATTGGTTGAAGCATGTTCTTGTGTGAAATTTGATGAATAAGTATGCTTGCATGTATATAGAATGATGTTATATGAAATCAATTTTATGAAAAATGCATTGGATGATTTTTCCCAAAATTTTAACCTTGGCCGAATGGTGTGATAAAATTGGTTAAAGCATGCTCTTGTGAAATTTGATGAATAAGAATGCTTACATGTATATAGAATGATGATACATGGAATCAATTTTATGAAAAATGCATTGGATGATTTTTCCCCAAAATTTTGACCTTGGCCGAATGATATGGTGAAATTGATTGAAGCATGTTCTTGTGAAATTTGATTAATAAGAATGCTTACATGTATATAGAATGATGATACATGGAATCAATTTTATGAAAAATGCCTTGGATGAATTTTTTTCCCCAAAATCAGGGCCTTGGCCGAATGTGTTTTCCTACTTGGAGTGGATTGAATTTTTTGTGTTGGATCAAGATCATTGGATGACTTAGAACGTGACGGGACGTAGATTAAGAATTCAATCGGATTGAAAAACAAATCGACACAAAAAACTCACCTTGGCCGAATACATTGGACATGTAAAGGAGTTGATTTTTGTTAAAATTAATGTTGGACATTTATTTTGAAAAATTGATGATTAATAAATTAATGGGTATTTTTGAAATATTTGGTTGAATACATTAATCTTGGTATTAACACTTTTAATTAATTGAACTTTAATGTTTGGAATATTAAAATTAATTAATGGGCTTTAATAATTTAATTGGGCCTTATGGGCTTAAAATTGGTTTTATGGCACTTAAGGGTGATTCCTTATTGGGCTTGGTAATTAGGTTTGACCACATTGACCAAAGCCCAAGCTTAATAAATCAATTCTAAGTCCATTTGACTTGAATTAAATTAACATTGGATGTTAGTTGGGCTTTGAGGCCCA
This sequence comes from Zanthoxylum bungeanum, assembly GCA_019454045.1. NCBI lineage: Eukaryota > Viridiplantae > Streptophyta > Magnoliopsida > Sapindales > Rutaceae > Zanthoxylum > Zanthoxylum bungeanum. The sequence continues at coordinate 18,916 of SKCR01050310.1, forward strand.
ATAAGATTAGATTTAGAATCTAAGTCTTTAAAGCACATTAAAAGTGGTAAACATTTAATTTGGAATTAAATAATTGAATTTGTATTGAATACGAATTAATTAGATTTAATAAGTAGTTCGATATAATTCGCGAATTCGTACCTTATGTACTTATTCTCAATCGAGTTAGACTCGCGCAAAATCAAACCGTTGTTTGAACATTGGATGATCACTTTAACAAAGACTAATTAATTGGATTAGATTGGTTGTAGAAGCATGTCTTGTTTGAATATATATGTATGTGAAGAAAGAATAGTGTATATCGGATGGATATTAGAAAGGGAAAGGGTAATTGTAGAAATTTAGTAAATTGGATTTATAAATTGGACCTGCGTGTCCAGCCTTATTCTCTTTATCTCTTGTATTCTCTTCTCACCTATTCCCCTCAATGTAAATGAGGTTTCTCTTATTGTATTATGTAATTGGGTAGAAGTAGAATAGTGCTAGCGGGGAGAGGAAAGGGAGTGATTTTGTTCTAGGAACAAGTTTGTTTATATATCCATCCGCATATCACTATTAATTTAATTTACGCGCTTTATGATGTCTTAGAAGCTGCGTAAAGGTTGTATGATGATGATGACCTAACACAAGATAAATAAATGGTTGCCAATTACGCGAAAATCCCTCAATTTATATTAAGCGACTATCCTTCCATTGAATGGTTCTTGTTCAAGATCGAAGTTGGCATTGGTTTGTTTTGACCAAAGTCAAGACCTTTGTCAATCTAGGATGTACTTGAATCATGAGAGTTTTGTTGCATATCGGTGTCTTGTCCAAATCGTGATTTTTTATTGGCCAAAGTCAAGATCACTTTTTGTCCAACGACATTGATTACGAAAATTTCCTCGTCAATGGGTCCCGCTTAACTGGAATCACTAGGTTTGTTTTTGGCCAAAGCCCAGGCCTAGATGATTCGGAGGATAGGGTAGGAAAATGTAATGGTTACATTGGCATTATACATATGTTTCGGACTTGGATGTCACCTAACCGGATCTAGGAATTGGATGAGATCCCATTGATCATGGAGATCTACACCTAAGTTAAATAGCATACAATTTTTATTGGCCAAAGTCAAGGTTGTGTGTTATTTAACTGGATCCTAGCCCACTAGGAAATTCGATTTCCCGAGTTTCTACAGAGGGTTAGAAACTTGAAGGAAATAGTGGGGAGGCTATTATTGAATTTGCCTCTCGTTCAGATAATTAGCCTTACTCGTCTTTCAAAATTATTTCGTCAATATTTTAAATGATTAGTTGGACTAATATATATTGTTATTTTACTTGTAACAGTTTGACTGTACCCATAACATCGTTGACTTTATAGTTGGACTATAGTTGTCAAGATGACTGGCAAGGTAATATCCGCGACATAATCATGGGCGATAATGTCTTCAAAGGGACAAACTTTGCCGACCGGGAAATGAACCTCAAGATAGTGCTTGGGGCTGAGAGGGTACTGTATACTATTCAGAGGCCTCTCCCGCCTAAACCCACTGAGCCACGGAGCTAGAGTTATGGAAGACTCATAGTGACGATTGTGACCAAGCTCAGTCAGTTATGCTAGCTGCAATGACCCAGCATTTCAGACGCCAAAACAGGGACTTGGATCCCTATAACATGATGGCAAGATTGCGTGATCTTCACCGCACTAACAAGCGGATGAAGAGGTACGAGCTAGTAGTAAGGAAACTCTTCCCTCCCGGATGACAGATGGCGCATCAGTTTGAGGCCCACGGGACTCAAATGATCGCTGACATAGATGAGTTTAGCCAATATGGGCATTGTCTTGGAGGCATAGCTGACGATTGATATGATATTACAATCGCTGCCCGATACTTGGAAACAAATCATCGTCAACTATAAGTTGATGGATACTGACGACACTCTCGGAGAGTTGTTGTCCGTGCTGAAGGAGTCCGAAAGGGAACTCCTAAAAGGGAGCAAGCGCGAGGCGCATTATGCATCGACCTCTCATGCGCCAAAGGCTAGCCTATGGAAATTGGAGGTGCGAGGAAGAGGAAATTCAAAAAGAAGGGAAAAGGCAAGTTGACGTGGCTTCTAGGAGCCAAAGGACAAATCTCGCGATATCTGCCTTAACGGCGGCAAAAGGGGTCACTGGAAACGTGACTGCCAAATGAGCATTGTGCAGAAGGAGGATAGCAAGGGTGGCAAGGCTACCGCCTCTGGTATGTTGTTATTGAGATAAATATGAATACTTCTAGTTTTAAAAATTGGATTTTTGATTCTGGATGTGGTGCTCATATTTGTACTCGATGTGCAGGATCTGCATGATAGCAGGATGCTGGCGTCAGGGGAGATGGATCTACGGGTCGGAAACGGAACACCATTTGCTGTTTTGGCCGTAGGGACTTTTGTTTTAAGAACTGCCCTCTGGCAGTACTTAAACTTGAACGTTATTTTGTACCTAGTTTTACTAGGAATATTATATCTGTATCCTTGTTAACCCAGCAAGGGTTTTCACTTTTGGTTCAGAAACAGCCGGGTGATTATTCTAATAAAAGTGATACAGAAATTTTGCACAGCTGTTGCAAATAACGGTCTTTATTTTTGAATATAAATGGAATCTCCTAAAATGACAAACAAAAGGCTCAAAAGGATAATCTAAAAGTTGAAGCTTATATGTGGCATTGTCGTCTAGGACACATTAACAAGACTCGCATATCCACACTTTCGAAGAGTGGGTACTTGACGAATTTGTGAGCTCAATTCATATGACGTCTGCGAATCTTGTCTTTGTGGCAAAATGCCTAAATCACCTTTTAAAGGCTAAAGGTGAACGTGCCACAGAACTGTTGGCTCTCGTTCATACTGACATCGTATACGAGGCCCATGTCTAGCCAGGCGAGAGGTGGATTTCACGACTTACTACTTGTTTATACGACTTTACGTATAACCTAAAGGCGACTGGTCATACTGTATTCACTTGTGTGAATTCTATGAGTAACGACAACAGGTGGGAAAAACTTTTGAGTAAATTCTAAGTATGATGTTTCTAAGTTAAAGAAATTGTGCACATTCACTGTCGGGGCATACGGCTAACGGCTACTTTCTATTACGCTTCTACAGTTAGACTATACTTAGGAATATCCTTTACGTTTACTTCAACACTGACGACTCTCTAACTGAACACGCCTGAAAACTTAAGGATACTACGTCTATCAAACGGGTAGGAAACGACTATATATGTTAAATACTTAATTAAAAATAGATGACGTACTTATGCACTACTATACTACGACGACTAATCGTTCAAGTCACCCTTTCATAGACTGGACTTACGACTAAAGCACAACTACTGAAAGTTTCACTTTCATACTTTATTTACGAATCTACTTTAGACAACGTAATGACGAAAGCTTCGACGCACGTTTAACTAGGTTACTGTACTTTCACTTACTTGACTACGACTTGAGCACACTAAGACGTGCTACTCACTTTAATCACTACTTTCCTACATACGTGTTCATAGAAATAAAAAATCCAAAACTAAATGGTTGTACGGGCACACTATACGACTAAACTTTTGTAGGCTTGGACTTTAACTAACTACATACCACTTTCGGACTACTACTTAAGGATTTGTCACCTGCTAACTTGGTCTTTTAGGTACTTACTACTTTTTAACGAGCGACTGCAAGGACTTTAGTTACTTCGTATTCTAGCCACTACTTCTCTACGGGTCCCTTATAACCTTCAGATGATGCATCTCGTTACGGTTATGTGTATCTTATGAGACACAAGTCGGAAACTTTGAGAAATTCAAAGAGTTTCGACACGAAGTAGAGAAACAAACAGGGAAGAGTATTAAGACATTACGGTCAGACCGTGGTGGCGAATACTTAAGTTATGAGTTTCAAGATTACTTGAAAGAATATGGTATTCTTTCACAGTGGACTCCTCCTGGAACACCGCAATTAAACGGTGTGTCCGAACGGAAGAAACCGCACCTTGTTGGACATGGTAAGGTCAATGATGAGTCGCACTGAGCTACCATATCCTTCTGGGGATACGCATTAAACAGTGCTATACTTATTTTGAATAAAGTACCGTCGAAGTCTGTTGAACAGACTCCATATGAGATATGGACAGGAAGGAAACCAGGTTTCTCTTTCCTGAAGATTTGGGGATGCTGGGCAATGTTAAACGTTTGGAAAGTACCAAACTTGAACCCAAACTGATAAATGCTTTTTGGTAGGATATCCTAGGGAAACCAAAGGATATTACTTCTATCACCCACAAGAGAACAAGTATTTGTTTGCTCTACAAGCATTTGTCCTTGAGAAGGATTTTATAAATGCAGTGGTAAGTGGGAGGAAAGTAGAACTCGATGAAGATCGTAGTGATACTGTTCCTGGCAATGAATCAACGACGGAACAAGAACAGACCGTCCAGGATGAGTCTGTACCACAAACTTCACATACACAAGGACCGCGTAGGTCGGAGAGAGTCAGAACAGTACCTGAGAGGTATGGGTTCCTGATCTCACCTCATGTAGATATTAATCGATTGAGGATAATGAGCCGGCTACGTATGAGGAAGCGATACGAAATATCGATTCCGCTTTATGGCAAGAAGCCATGAAGTCCGAGATGGATTCCATGTACGCCAACCAAGTTTGGACACTGGTTGATGCACCAAAAGGCGTAAAGCCTATTGGATGCAGATGGATCTTCAAGAAGAAGACCGACATGGATGGCAACGTACAAACGTACAAAGCTAGGCTTGTAGCGAAGGGGTATCGTCAACAATACGGTATTGATTATGACGAGACCTTCTCACCCGTTGCCATGATTAAATCCATTCGGATAATGCTTGCAATAGCTGCATATTTCGACTTCGAGATATGGCAGATGGACGTTAAAACCGCTTTCCTTAACGGAAACCTTTTGGAGGATGTTTATATGCAACAGCCTGACGGTTTTATCGTGCCAAGACTTGCAAACAAGGTTTGTAAGTTAAATCGATCCATTTATGGATTGAAGCAAGCATCACGGTCATGGAATCAACGTTTTGATGAGATCATAAAAGAATATGATTTCGTGCAAAACGCAGATGACCCTTGTGTATACAAGAAGGTTAGTGGAGAGCACTTACTTTTATCGTCCTTTATGTCGACGACGTATTGCTGATAGGCAATGACATTCCCATGCTAACGTCGGTGAAAGCTTGGCTTTCATTAAAATTCTCCATGAAAGATCTGGGAGAAGCAGCCTTTATTCTTGGAATAAAGATCTACCGGGATAGATCTAGAAAGCTGCTTGGACTCTCCCAGAGTACATACATTGATAAAGTGTTGAAGCGATTCAACATGGAACAATCCAAGAGGGATTGGTTCCAATGATACGTGGTACCTCTCTGTCTAAGGACATGTGTCCTAAGACTCAGGAAGAGAGAGACAACATGAGTCGGATACCGTTCGCCTCGGCAGTCGGATCGATCATGTATGCCATGATATGTACACGACCTGATGTCTCATATGCTTTGAGCATGTGTAGTCGCTATCAGGCCGATCCAGGTGAAGGTCACTGGATAGCAGTTAAGAATATCCTTAAAGTATCTTAAACGAACTAAGGATGCTTTCTTAATTTATGGAGGTGGAGAACTTGCGGTATCTGGGTATACCGATGCAAGTTTCCAAACCGACAAGGATGACTATAGGTCACAATCCGGGTACATTTTTTGTTTGAATAACGGAGCAGTGAGCTGGAAATCTTCCAAGCAAGATACTGTTGCCGATTCAACAACAGAAGCGGAGTACATCGCTGCATCTGAAGCAGCAAAGGAGGCAGTTTGGATCCGAAAGTTCCTAATCGGATTAGGAGTAGTTCCGTTAGCAGCAGAGCCCGTTCCATTGTATTGTGACAATAACGGGGCTATAGCGCAGGCTAAGGAACCAAGGTCTCATCAACGGTCCAAGCATGTTCTTCGACGTTACCATCTGATTCGGGAGATTATACATCGTGGCGATGTAAAAGTCGAGAAGGTCACATCAGATGATAACATTGCAGACCCGCTGACGAAGGCTGTCATTCAGCAAGTTTTTGAACGACACATACATAGTTCGGGTATTAGATGCTTGAGTGACTGGCTATAGGCCAAGTGGGAGATTGTTAGACATATGTCCCATAGCGTCACTGTTTGTAAATGATATTGTATTATTGTACAAAATTAACTATGTGATAATGAAATTGCCTTTTGCCGTTTTGTAATTTTATTTACTTTGATATATAAATGGCGAAAGTCCATATGATTAGTACTGGATTGAGATGATATGAGACAGTATCAATCCATAAAGGTTTAATCATTAAATATCCCTAGCCGTAGTATTATCGAGACTGGACATCGATAATGCGGAATAGACTAGTATTGCGCTTGTGCACGTTGTGAGGGCACAACGGCATAGTTCTCATATATTTAAGTATTGGATACTTATGCAAGTGCGATAGGAGGTTGTGTTTTACCGATGGTACGGAAAACAGCTTCGCTCTGGATAGACCCCGCGGAATCCCATTGGTAGTATGTCTATGTGTCTATGGGAGGCCGCATCAGGGTAGGTGTATATGGTCTTAACCTGAGACTTACATCGCTAGTACTTGCGACAATCGGTAAACTTTGGTTTTGGTGGTTGGGGACCTTAACCGGTTCTGTGTACACCTCTTCTGGGTTTATCGAGAAGCGTAGTGTACTGGATGTGATGTCAAGATGGAAGTATCGCTTCAGACATATGGAGGTGATGATCACGCAGGGCACAGAACTAGTACTCTATAAAAGGTTGCAACCGTCGGGACAATATGACCAGGTCAGGATTGTCCGATTTAAAGAGACTAGTTGCTTGATGTCCGATATATGTTTCGTACGGGGCAGACACATCTCCAGCCCTAGGCCTAGCATGTGATCATCCGATACTGGATCGATGTACGCAATACTACGGTATACTACGCTTGATATAGATCTTATATTCCTATAAGAATATTTCTGGAGAATTGGGTAGGCATGGCGCTTGCTAGAAGCCAACCTTGTCTTGTGAATCGGTAAAGACGTAGTACGAGGTACGTACGTGTTCGGATTATCCGACGACCGTATTTACTGCCAAAATATCCGGAGGTCTCTTGGGTCGCTTCCCGAAGATTCACCTATGATATTTGATTCGAACTTAATTAATCTTGGATTAATTGCGGAGAAACTTTATCTCGGATAAAGTGCCTTATTTAGAGAGAGAGAACGATTAATTTGGAATAATCAGTAAATTATTATATTCGATATAATAATTGAAATTCGATTTCGACGCGAAATTAAAATTAGATTTTAATTCGGGCATACGAGTTAATTTAGAATTAATTCGTTAGCGACGTAAATAATAATTTCGCTAGGCGCGATTATTTAAATTCGATTTATTAACGTCGCGACGCAAGTTCGGTATTTCGGAAATATCGAACCCGAACGCGTGAGTGGACGTGGGCCCACTTTCATTTGGAAACGTGTGGGGCCCACATGACACTTGTCATTATATGCATTATGTATGAATAAGCATTGCATGTGATAGTGTGCATTACACTCAAAGGTTTTGCATGGAGTTTGAGGTGTTTGACACTCTAAGCCATTGCATGGTTTATGTCATAGATTTATTATTAATTTAATAAAATTATGACATAAATATAAATTGATTTTTGGTATCAAATCAATTAAGAAAATCCTCTCTTCTCATCCTTTACTGACCGAAACTGCAATGCAGTTTTGGTCTTCATCTCTTCAATTTGGGTTGCCAAAAGCTTGAAGAAAAGGTTGATGTTTTGGACATGCAAGCTAGCACCTTCAAGGGATCAAAAGAGGTGATAGGGAAACCATCATAGAGCAAGGAATACACAAGCTTGGAGCTTCCGTCTTCTTCCTCCCTCTTGGCCGAATCTTCCAACACTTGGAGCTCCACCATTTGATCATCTTCTTCAAACCATAGCTTGTAAGTATGATTCCGCCATGCTTCAATCCTTTTATATATGCATATATAGTAATTTCATTATGCGTAATCTTTGTTTGGACACATAATCAACCAACAGCAACTCCATTGTTTCTCAGGTTGTAGTGTGGTTTCTATAATATGTCCCAAACAAAGATTAAGCATGTGAAATACTATAAAGAATATATATAAACATGAAGTATGGCGGAATCATACTTACAATATCTTGTGATGAAGAAGATGATCAAATGGTAGAAGCTCCAAGTTATGGAAGATTCGGCCAAGAGGAGGAAGAAGACTTGAAGCTCCAAGCTTTTGTATTCCAAGCTCTTTGATGGTTTCCCTATCACCTCTTTTGATCCCTTGCTTGTGCTAGCAAAAATGGAGAAATAGAAGATCAAATCTTCCTTGCCCTTGTCAATGGAGTTCTCGGCAATTTGAGAGAGAAGAGAGATTTTGTGTAAAGTCTTAATTGATTTTGTTTACCAAAAATCAATTTATATTTATGTTATAATTTATTAAATTAATAATAAATCTATGACATAAACCATGCAATGGCTTAGAGTGTCAAACACTCAAACTCCATGCAAAACCTTTGAGTGTAATGCACACTATCACCATGCAATGCCTTAGAGTGTTTTGTACACTATTAACATGCAATGCCTTATCAATAAATAATGCATATAATGACAAGTGTCATGTGGGCCCCACACGTTTCCAAATGAAAGTGGGCCCACGTCCACTCACGCGTTCGGGTTCGATATTTCCGAAATACCGAACTTGCGTCGCGACGTTAATTAAATCGAATTTAAATAAATAATCGCGCCTAGCGAAATTATTATTTACGTCGCTAACGAATTAATTCTAATTAACTCGTATGCCCGAATTAAAATCTAATTTTAATTTCGCGTCGAAATCGAATTTCAATTATTATATCGAATATAATAATCTTACTGATTAATTCCAAATTAATCGTTCTCTCTCTCTAAATAAGGCACTTTATCCAAGATAAAGTTTCTCCGCAATTAATCCAAGATTAATTAATTCGAATCAAATATCATAGGTGAATCTTCGGGAAGCGACCCAAGAGATCTCCGGATATTTTGGCAGTAAATACGGTCGTCGGATAATCCGAACACGTACGTACCTCGTACTACGTCTTTACCGATTCACAAGACAAGGTTGGCTTCTAGCAAAGCGCCATGCCTACCCAATTCTCCAGAAATATTCTTATAGGAATATAAGATCTATATCAAGCGTAGTATACCGTAGTATTGCGTACATCGATCCAGTATCGGATGATCACATGCTAGGCCTAGGGCTGGAGATGTGTCTGCCCCGTACGAAACATATATCGGACATCAAGCAACTAGTCTCTTTAAATCGGACAATCCTGACCTGGTCATATTGTCCCGACGGTTGCAACCTTTTATAGAGTACTAGTTCTGTGCCCTGCGTGATCATCACCTCCATATGTCTGAAGCGATACTTCCATCTTGACATCACATCCAGTACACTACGATTCTCGATAAACCCAGAAGAGGTGTACACAGAACCGGTTAAGGTCCCCAACCACCAAAACCAAAGTTTACCGATTGTCGCAAGTACTAGCGATGTAAGTCTCAGGTTAAGACCATATACACCTACCCTGATGCGGCCTCCCATAGACACATAGACATACTACCAATGGGATTCCGCGGGGTCTATCCAGAGCGAAGCTGTTTTCCGTACCATCGGTAAAACACAACCTCCTATCGCACTTGCATAAGTATCCAATACTTAAATATATGAGAACTATGCCGTTGTGCCCTCACAACGTGCACAAGCGCAATACTAGCCTATTCCGCATTATCGATGTCCAGTCTCGATAATACTACGGCTAGGGATATTTAATGATTAAACCTTTGGATTGATACTGTCTCATATCATCTCAATCCAGTACTAATCATATGGACTTTCGCCATTTATATATCAAAGTAAATAAAATTACAAAACGGCAAAAGGCAATTTCATTATCACATAGTTAATTTTGTACAATAATACAATATCATTTACAAACAGTGACGCTATGGGACATAATGTCTAACAATCTCCCACTTGGCCTATAGCCAGTCACTCAAGCATCTAATACCCGAACTATGTATGTGTCGTTCAAAAACTTGCTGAAGACAGCCTTCGTCAGCGGGTCTGCAATGTTATCATCTGATGTGACCTTCTCGACTTTTACATCGCCACGATGTATAATCTCCCGAATCAGATGGTAACGTCGAAGAACATGCTTGGACCGTTGATGAGACCTTGGTTCCTTAGCCTGTGCTATAGCCCCGTTATTGTCACAATACAATGGAACGGGCTCAGCTGCTAACGGAACTACTCCTAATCCGATTAGGAACTTTCGGATCCAAACTGCCTCCTTTGCTGCTTCAGATGCAGCGATGTACTCCGCTTCTGTTGTTGAATCGGCAACAGTATCTTGCTTGGAAGATTTCCAGCTCACTGCTCCGTTATTCAAACAAAAAATGTACCCGGATTGTGACCTGTAGTCATCCTTGTCGGTTTGGAAACTTGCATCGGTATACCCAGATACCGCAAGTTCTCCACCTCCATAAATTAAGAAAGCATCCTTAGTTCGTTTAAGATACTTAAGGATATTCTTAACTGCTATCCAGTGACCTTCACCTGGATCGGCCTGATAGCGACTACACATGCTCAAAGCATATGAGACATCAGGTCGTGTACATATCATGGCATACATGATCGATCCGACTGCCGAGGCGAACGGTATCCGACTCATGTTGTCTCTCTCTTCCTGAGTCTTAGGACACATGTCCTTAGACAGAGAGGTACCACGTATCATTGGAACCAATCCCCTCTTGGATTGTTCCATGTTGAATCGCTTCAACACTTTATCAATGTATGTACTCTGGGAGAGTCCAAGCAGCTTTCTAGATCTATCCCGGTAGATCTTTATTCCAAGAATAAAGGCTGCTTCTCCCAGATCTTTCATGGAGAATTTTAATGAAAGCCAAGCTTTCACCGACGTTAGCATGGGAATGTCATTGCCTATCAGCAATACGTCGTCGACATAAAGGACAATAAAAGTAAGTGCTCTCCCACTAACCTTCTTGTATACACAAGGGTCATCTGCGTTTTGCACGAAATCATATTCTTTATGATCTCATCAAAACGCTGATTCCATGACCGTGATGCTTGCTTCAATCCATAAATGGATCGATTTAACTTACAAACCTTGTTTGCAAGTCTAGGCACGATAAAAACGTCAGGCTGTTGCATATAAACATCCTCCAAAAGGTTTCCGTTAAGGAAAGCGGTTTTAACGTCCATCTGCCATATCTCGAAGTCGAAATATGCAGCTATTGCAAGCATTATCCGAATGGATTTAATCATGGCAACGGGTGAGAAGGTTTCGTCATAATCAATACCGTATTGTTGACGATACCCCTTCGCTACAAGCCTAGCTTTGTACGTTTGTACGTTGCCATCCATGTCGGTCTTCTTCTTGAAGATCCATCTGCATCCAATAGGCTTTACGCCTTCTGGTGCATCAACCAGTGTCCAAACTTGGTTGGCGTACATGGAATCCATCTCGGACTTCATGGCTTCTTGCCATAAAGCGGAATCGATATTTCGTATCGCTTCCTCATACGTAGCCGGCTCATTATCCTCAATCAGATTAATATCTACATGAGGTGAGATCAGGAACCCATACCTCTCAGGTACTGTTCTGACTCTCTCCGACCTACGCGGTCCTTGTGTATGTGAAGTTTGTGGTACAGACTCATCCCGGACGGTCTGTTCTTGTTCCGTCGTTGATTCATTGCCAGGAACAGTATCACTACGATCTTCATCGAGTTCTACTTTCCTCCCACTTACCACTGCATTTATAAAATCCTTCTCAAGGAAAAATGCTTGTAGAGCAACAAATACTTTGTTCTCTTGTGGGTGATAGAAGTAATATCCTTTGGTTTCCCTAGGATATCCTACAAAAGGCATTTATCAGTTTTGGGTTCAAGTTTGGTACTTTCCAAACGTTTAACATATGCCCAGCATCCCCAAATCTTCAGGAAAGAGAAACCTGGTTTCCTTCCTGTCCATATCTCATATGGAGTCTGTTCAACAGACTTCGACGGTACCTTATTCAAAATAAGTATAGCACTGTTTAATGCGTATCCCCAGAAGGATATTGGTAGCTCAGTGCGACTCATCATTGACCTTACCATGTCCAACAAGGTGCGGTTTCTCCGTTCGGACACACCGTTTAATTGCGGTGTTCCAGGAGGAGTCCACTGTGAAAGAATACCATATTCTTTCAAGTAATCTTGAAACTCATAACTTAAGTATTCGCCACCACGGTCTGACCGTAATGTCTTAATACTCTTCCCTGTTTGTTTCTCCACTTCGTGTCGAAACTCTTTGAATTTCTCAAAAGTTTCCGACTTGTGTCTCATAAGATACACATAACCGTAACGAGATGCATCATCTGTAAAGGTTACGAAGTAGTGAAATCCACCTCTAGCCTGGCTAGACATGGGCCCGCATACGTCAGTATGAACGAGAGCTAACAGTTCTGTGGCACGTTCACCTTTACCGCTAAAAGGTGATTTAGGCATTTTGCCTAAAAGACAAGATTCGCAGACGTCATATGAATTGGATCAAATTCGTCCAAGTACCCACTCTTCGAAAGTGTGGATATGCGAGTCTTGTTAATGTGTCCTAGACGACAATGCCACATATAAGCTTCATCTTTTAGATTACTCCTTTTGAGCCTTTTGTTTGTCATTTTAGGAGATTCATTTATATTCAAAATATAAAGACCGTTATTTGCAACAGCTGTGCAAATTTCTGCATCATTTTTATATAAATAACACCCAGTGTTTCTGAATACAAAAGTGTAACCCTGCTGGGTTAACAAGGATACAGATATAATATTCCTAGTTAAACTAGGTACAAAATAACAGTTCAAAAGTTTAAGTACATGCCCTGAGGGCAGTTCTAAAACAAAAGTCCCTACGGCCAAAACAGCAACTGGTGTTCCGTTTCCGACCCGTAGATCCATCTCCCCTGACGCCAGCATCCTGCTATCATGCAGATCCTGCACATCAGTACAAATATGAGCACCACAACCAGAATCAAAAATCCAATTTTTAAAACTAGAAGTATTCATATTTATCTCAATAACAAACATACCAGAGGCGGTAGCCTTGCCACCCTTGATATCCTCCTTCTGCACAATGCTCATTGGGCAGTCACGTTTCCAGTGACCCCTTTGCCGCAGTTAAGGCAGATGTCGCGAGATTTGTCCTTTGGCTTCCTAGAAGCCACTGTCAACTTGCCTTTGCCCTTCTTTTTGAACTTCCTCTTCCTCGCACCTCCAATTGCCTTGGGCCTAGCCTTTGGCGCATGAGAGGTCGATGCATAATGCGCCTCGCGCTTGCTCCCCTTTAGGAGTTCCCTTTCGGACTCCTTCAGCACGGACAACAACTCTCCAAGAGTGTCGTCAGTATCCATCAACTTATAGTTGACGATGATTTGTTTCCAAGTATCGGGCAGCGATTGTAATATCATATCAATCGTCAGCTCTGCCTCCAAGACAATGCCCATATTGGCTAACACAACTCATCGGCAGCGATCATTTGAGTCCCGTGGGCTCAACTGATGCGCCATCTGTCATCCGGGAGCGGAAGAGTTTCCTTACTAGCTCGTACCTCTTCATCCGCTTGTTAGTGCGGTGAAGATCACGCAATCTTGCCATCATGTTATAGGGATCCAAGTCCCTGTTTTGGCGTCTGAAATGCTGGGTCATTGCAGCTAGCATAACTGACTGAGCTTGGTCACAATCGTCACTATGAGTCTTCCATAACTCTAGCTCCAGTGGCTCAGTGGGTTTAGGCGGGAGAGGCCTCTGAATAGTATACAGTACCCTCTCAGCCCCAAGCACTATCTTGAGGTTCATTTCCCAGTCGGCAAAGTTTGTCCCTTTGAAGACATTATCGCCCATGATTATGTCGCGGATATTACCTTTGCCAGTCATCTTGACAACTATAGTCCAACTATAAAGTCAACGATGTTATGGGTACAGTCAAACTGTTACAAGTAAAATAACAATATATTAGTCCAACTAATCATTTAAAATATTGACGAAATAATTTTGAAAGACGCGTAAGGCTAATATCTGAACGAAATTGCAAATTCAATAATAGCCTCCCACTATTTTCTTCAAGTTTCTAACCCTCTGTAGAGAACTCGGGAAATCGAATTTCCTAGTGGGCTAGGATCCCGTTAAATAACACACAACCTTGACTTTGGCCAATAAAAATTGTATGCTATTTAACTTAGGTAGATCTCCATGATCAATTGGATCTCATCCAATTCCTAGATCCGGTTAGGTGGACATCCAAGTCCGAAACATATGTATAATGTCAATGTATCCATTACATTTTCCTAACCCTATCCTCCGAATCATCTAGGCCTTGGCTTTGGCCAAAACAAACCTAATGATTCCAGTTAAGCGGGACCCATTGACGAGGAAAGTTTCGTAATCAATGTCGTTGGACAAAAGTGATCTTGACTTTGGCCAATAAATCACGATTGGACAAGACACCGATATGCAACAAAACTCTCATGATTCAAGTACATCCTTGATTGACAAAGGTCTTGACTTTGGTCAAAAACAAACCAATGCCAACTTCGGATCTTGAACAAGAACATTCAATGGAAGGATATTCGCTTAATATAAATTGAGGGATTTTCGCGTAATTGGCAACCAATTTATTTATCTTTGTTAGGTCTCATCATCATACACCCTTAAGCATGCTTCTAAAACATCATAAAGCGCGTAAAGTAAATTAATAGTGATATGCGGATGGATATATAAACAACTTGTTCCTAGAACAAATCACTCCCTTTCCTCTCCCCGCTAGCACTATTCTACTTCTACCCAATTACATAATACAATAAGAGAAACCTCATTTACATTGAGGGGAATTAGGTGAGAAGAGAATACAAAGAGATAAAGAGATAAGGCTGGACACGCAGGTCCAATTTATAAATTCCAAATTTACAATAATTTCTAAAATTACCCTTTCCCTTCTAATATCCATCCGATATACACTATTCATTCATCACATACATATATATTCAAACAAGACATGCTTTTACAACCAATCTAATCCAATTAATTAGTCTTTGTTAAAGTGATCATCCAATGTTCAAACAACGGTTTGATTTTGCGCGAGTCCAACTCGATTGAGAATAAGTACATAAGGTACGAATTCGCGAATTATATCGAACTACTTATTAAATCTAATTTAATTCGTATTCAATACTAATTCAATTATTTAATTCCAAATTAAATGTTTACACTTTTAATGTGCTTTAAAGACTTAGATTCTAAATCTAATCTTATTGGGCCTCAAAGCCCAACTAACATCCAATGTTGAATTTAATTCAAGTCAAATGGACTTAGAATTGATTTATTAAGGCTTGGGCTTTGGTCAATGTGGGTCAAACCTAATTACCAAGCCCAAATAAGGAATCACCCTTAAGTGCCATAAAACCATTTTAAGCCCATAAGGCCCAATTAATTATTAAAGCCCATTAATTAAATTTTAATATTCCAAACATTAAAGTCCAATTAATTAAAGTGTAATACCAAGATTAATGTATTAAACCAAATATTTCAAAAATACCCATTAATTTATTAATCATCAATTTTCAAAATAAATGTCCAACATTAATTTTAAACAAATCAACTCCTTTACATGTCCTATGTATTCGGCCAAGGTGAGTTTTTTGTGTCGATTTGTTTTTCAATCCGATTGAATTATTAATCTACGTCCCGTACACGTTCTAAGTCATCCAATGATCTTAAACACAAAAATTTCAATCCACTCCAAGTAGCAACACATTCGGCCAAGGCATGAATTTGGGGAAAAATTCATCCAATGCATTTTTCATAAAATTGATTCCATGTATCATCATTCTATATACATGTAAGCATTCTTATTAATCAAATTTCACAAGAACATGCTTCAATCAATTTCACCATATCATTCGGCCAAGGTCAAAATTTTGGGAAAAATCATCCAATGCATTTTTCATAAAATGATTCCATGTATCATCATTCTATATACATGCAAGCATACTTATTCATCAAATTTCACAAGAACATGCTTTAACCAATTTTATCACACCATTCGGCCAAGGTTAAATTTGGGGGAAAAATCATCCAATGCATTTTTCATAAAATTGATTTCATATAACATCATTCTATATACATGCAAGCATACTTATTCATCAAATTTCACAAGAACATGCTTCAACCAATTTTATCAAATTTTAACCTAAAGTATTTCATGCTTAAACCTAGCTCAATGATACCATTGTTGGTTCTATAATATGTCCCAAACAAAGATTAAGCATGTGAAATACTATAAAGAATATATATAAACATGAAGTATGGCGGAATCATACTTACAATATCTTGTGATGAAGAAGATGATCAAATGGTAGAAGCTCCAAGTTATGGAAGATTCGGCCAAGAGGAGGAAGAAGACTTGAAGCTCCAAGCTTTTGTATTCCAAGCTCTTTGATGGTTTCCCTATCACCTCTTTTGATCCCTTGCTTGTGCTAGCAAAAATGGAGAAATAGAAGATCAAATCTTCCTTGCCCTTGTCAATGGAGTTCTCGGCAATTTGAGAGAGAAGAGAGATTTTGTGTAAAGTCTTAATTGATTTTGTTTTACCAAAAATCAATTTATATTTATGTTATAATTATTAAATTAATAATAAATCTATGACATAAACCATGCAATGGCTTAGAGTGTCAAACACTCAAACTCCATGCAAAACCTTTGAGTGTAATGCACACTATCACCATGCAATGCCTTAGAGTGTTTTGTACACTATTAACATGCAATGCCTTATCAATAAAATAATGCATATAATGACAAGTGTCATGTGGGCCCCACACGTTTCCAAATGAAAGTGGGCCCACGTCCACTCACGCGTTCGGGTTCGATATTTCCGAAATACCGAACTTGCGTCGCGACGTTAATTAAATCGAATTTAAATAAATAATCGCGCCTAGCGAAATTATTATTTACGTCGCTAACGAATTATTCTAAATTAACTCGTATGCCCGAATTAAAATCTAATTTTAATTTCGCGTCGAAATCGAATTTCAATTATTATATCGAATATAATAATCTTACTGATTAATTCCAAATAATCGTTCTCTCTCTAAATAAGGCACTTTATCCAGATAAAGTTTCTCCGCGTAATTAATCCAAGATTAATTAATTCGAATCAAATATCATAGGTGAATCTTCGGAAGCGACCCAAGAGACCTCCGGATATTTTGGCAGTAAATACGGTCGTCGGATAATCCGAACACGTACGTACCTCGTACTACGTCTTTACCGATTCACAAGACAAGGTTGGCTTCTAGCAAAGCGCCATGCCTACCCAATTCTCCAGAAATATTCTTATAGGAATATAAGATCTATATCAAGCGTAGTATACCGTAGTATTGCGTACATCGATCCAGTATCGGATGATCACATGCTAGGCCTAGGGCTGGAGATGTGTCTGCCCCGTACGAAACATATATCGGACATCAAGCAACTAGTCTCTTTAAATCGGACAATCCTGACCTGGTCATATTGTCCCGACGGTTGCAACCTTTTATAGAGTACTAGTTCTGTGCCCTGCGTGATCATCACCTCCATATGTCTGAAGCGATACTTCCATCTTGACATCACATCCAGTACACTACGCTTCTCGATAAACCCAGAAGAGGTGTACACAGAACCGGTTAAGGTCCCCAACCACCAAAACCAAAGTTTACCGATTGTCGCAAGTACTAGCGATGTAAGTCTCAGGTTAAGACCATATACACCTACCCTGATGCGGCCTCCCATAGACACATAGACAACTACTACCAATGGGATTCCGCGGGGTCTATCCAGAGCGAAGCTGTTTTCCGTACCATCGGTAAAACACAACCTCCTATCGCACTTGCATAAGTATCCAATACTTAAATATATGAGAACTATGCCGTTGTGCCCTCACAACGTGCACAAGCGCAATACTAGCCTATTCCGCATTATCGATGTCCAGTCTCGATAATACTACGGCTAGGGATATTTAATGATTAAACCTTATGGATTGATACTGTCTCATATCATCTCAATCCAGTACTAATCATATGGACTTTCGCCATTTATATATCAAAGTAAATAAAATTACAAAACGGCAAAAGGCAATTTCATTATCACATAGTTAATTTTGTACAATAATACAATATCATTTACAAACAGTGACGCTATGGGACATAATGTCTAACAGTTAGTCCCCCGTGGCTACTCCGTACTCCCAACTAGGCCGCGAGCCTAGAACAACATGCGTCGCCCAGTTTCTGTGTTCCCAAAGTCTGGCGATTCCACTGGGGATAGAGAATCGGCCCCGAAATATTGTCTTGTAATGTTTGGGTTTATGTTCTAATTGACCTTGTCTATAGTGGATAAAATGAGGGTTTAATCAAGGGCATTTTGAGGCTAGGTAATGGTTTGGTGTCTTTCTTCATTCACTACCTTCATAGAAGGAAAATCTGTGAAGGCACCTATATAGCCATCTACTCGTAGCCTATTGTGATGGACTAATTTGGAGGACCCGTTGTTTGTTCCTGTCACCAAGCGATAAGAGCCTAAGAGGCTAGGGTACTTAAAAGAGCCTCACTCCACCCTCCCTTTGGGGAATCTACAACGGGAAATCCATTTGACAATCAGTCACACACCATAGCTCATTGGCACGTACCTTAGTGTATAAAAAAGGGTGCGCTCATTTGGTCGCTCGAACCCTTGATTGGGGAGACCTAGTTGTGGGCCATCCTTCGCCGGTGAGAGCCTTTGTCTACACTCTTGCGAACCCACACATAGACCAGGTTTGTATGGTTAAAGTAACAATTATTTCCTTGAATATGTGCTTGTGGACCATCCTCATTTGGATGCAGTTGGACTATTGTCAGAAATGCGAACTTGTTGGGCCATTTAAACTGGGGCGAGTTCGTACCTTATGACCATTAGGCCCAAAGCTTCTGAAATGTTGATGGGCCATTCTGTAGAAATCATTGTTTTATGTTTGCATTATCTTTCTTTTATGCTTGTGTTTGGGAACATCGTCATTTGGATACATTTGTACCATTTGTCATGGGATATGGGCTTGTTGGGCCATTTAAACTGGGACAAGAACGTATTTTATGATGATTGGGACAAAGGCTTCTAAGTGATTGATGGGCCACTTCGTGCTTGTGTATGGAACATTACCATTTGGATTTAGTTGGGCTCCTTGCCATGAGATGTGAACTTGTTGGGCCATTTAAACTGGGACGAGTTCACTCCTATGACAGTTAGCCCAAAAGCTTCTAAAATGATGATTGGCCGATTTGTTTGAAAATTTTAATTAATTTAGTATGTTATATATGTTATATGCATCTCATGCACCTCATACATACATATATCATGTTAACACCATCTATGTCTCAAAAAGACATCATAGATACCGTTTGGGTTAGAGAATGAACAAGGCTCATTAAAAGAACAGTAACAGTCATGAGTTAATCCGGTAATAAGGTATCCCGTATGGATCAGTTAGAGAACGGTCTCGCCAATATTACTGAACAGTTGCAAGCCTTGACTACTGCTGTGGCTGGTATGGCTGTGCCCCGTGCTGGGGGAAATTCTGAGAATGTGAGGCGTGAGGAGCCTCCGAATGGGTTGGGGGATGATATCCCCACTTTTGATGATGATATGGCAGAGTATGCAGCAGACAGAGTATCTGGGTCTCAGACATAGTTAAAGAAACTTCGGGATCAGGTTGAGTTAGTTACCCGTAAGATGAGGGGTAAGAATGAAGATTTGCTAGATTATTACACACTGACTTTCGAGGAACAGTTGTCGGCACAGTTCAAGATGCCTGATATGGCTAAGTTTAACGGGAATGGGGATCCAATGGTGCATCTCCGACAGTTTGTATCAGTCATGAGTTCAGTTGGACTGTCTCAGCGCCAAGTGCAGAAGATGTTTGGAATGTCGCTTGAGGGAGCTCCCGTGGTGTGGTACCACAGTTTGGAGAAAAAAGTGAAGGAAGATTGGAGGGAGTTGGCTGACGCCTTCCTGAAGCAGTTTGTCACTGACCTAGAGATCGATCTGTCACTCCGTGATCTGGAGAATATTAAGCAAAAATCGGAGGAGAGTTTTAAGGAGTATGTGGACCGATGGAGAGGTCAGTTGTTGAAAATGGAGACTAGGCCCTCGGAGAAGGACCAGATTAAAGTGATTATCAAGGGCACCAAGCCCTCCATTTACAGCAAGTTGAGGAGGATGACCTCCATGATTACAAACTTTCGGCAGTTGAGGGAAACTGCCATGGATATTGAGGAAGAAGAGGCCGAGAATAGAAAATTCTATGGTCTGAACAGGAGGCCCATTGGGGGAACATCGGGAATAAAGCCCGTTTCTGCTGAGATTGCTGCTATCCGGAACCGGAGATTTTCCAACTTGGGAAGACCCCTGTCAAAGGTGCTAGAGAAATTGAAGAGGCAAGGGCTCTTAAAACCCTTGGAAGCCAAACCATTACCCAATCCCCCACCATCACATTATAACCTAAGCCTTTACTGTCACTTTCACCAACAGAAGGGCCATGACTCTGACAACTGTGACCGACTCCGCCATGAAATCCAATACCTGATAGACTCCAAGAAAATACTTGACCTAGAAATAGAACAGCCTGACAAACACAGAAACCCATTACCCAACTACCGTGCTGTACCACCACCAGCCTATATGATCAATTCTGGCCTCCCAGAAGACCTTGTCCTAAAATCCTTTCACCCTCAAGCCTTTTGCCTGGGAATCTGGGATTGTACTAGTGAAGATGAGACTGAGGAGGGGAAAAACTTTTGGCTTGATTTCTCTAGCAGTGATGAGGAAGAAGTGAGGGGAATGACGCGCAGCAGTCGTTTTTACAATGATATGGCAGAAAAAGGTAATGAAGTTTTGACAGATGGTATGGAAGTTGTTGAGACTGCAGAAAATACTGAGGGGGATATAGTGATGAGGCAATTGAGGAAGACTAGAGCACAAGTGAGTATCTGGGAACTGTTATGTGCGTCTCGGGAGCATAGGCAGGCCATGGTTGAGGCCTTGAGCAAGATTGTGGTACCGGAAGACGCTAACCCTGCAATGCTTGTTGGGTCAGTTCAGAAAGAAGCTTTGCAGATATCTTTTTCTGAGGATGAACTCCCGGCGGAAGGAAGAAATCATAATAGGCCTCTATTTATCAGGGACAAGGTGAGAGGCAAGAGAACTTCCTGTGTGATGGTGGATGACGGTCCGTCCATCAATGTGTGCCCGCTGAAAATTCTGGCAAGATTGGGTATGAAAGCAACAAACTTGGACCCCTCCAGCATGACTATTAAGGCTTATGATGACGGCAAAAGAGGAGTTGAGGGTACTTTTGTGGCTATGGTCAAGGTAGTCCCGATTGAAGATGAGGTTGAGTTCACGGTACTGGACATCCCGGCTACATTCGCCTTGTTGTTGGGAAGGCATTGGTTTCACAAACTTGGGGTTTGCCTTCCACTTTACATCAGATGATCAAGTTCTCGTATGAGGGATAAGTTGTTACTATCCAGGCAGAGATAGATAATGCTGTGGCCGCTGATGAGCAGAAAATATATCAATATTTACCGCCCCTTTTACTTAATATTTTGTTTAGTTTCTCGGGTTTGATGAATGTTTTGATGTGTTTTAGTTTATTTTGCAGATAAAATAATATCGGCACTCAATGAAATCATTTAGGACGAAATGTGGATCAAATAAGGGCAATTATTGGACTTGATATATTAATTTTGGAGATTGGAAATTGAAAGGGCGTTTTGACGAAGTGCAGTTTTGGAAATTCCAGTTTTGCACATCTGTCGTATGTTGGGCATAACG
>SKCR01050311.1:0-39216 GCA_019454045.1 Zanthoxylum bungeanum
GCCTCTCCAACCCAAGGTAGCGATCAGGTTGTCGTACAACCCACCCACCGCGTCTAGGTGGTAGATCATTCTGACGAACTTGCATCTAACGCTCAGATGTTGAATGTGCTATGTATTCGTCAAAACCAACTAGTAACTCCTCGAGTAACACTTTACTTAAGGGCTTGAACTCCCTCATATAGTCCTCCTCTAGAAACGTAGCATTTGTCGATACAAACACTTTGTTATCTTTAGGAGTATAGAAGAATCCACCCCTAGTCTCCTTAGGATAGCCTACAAATAGGCACACCTAAGAACGTGGTTCCAACTTTGTAGTCTTATTCTTCAGCACAGGTTCTGGACACCCCCATATGCGGAAAAGTCGCTGTAGGCACTGCATTTTTTCATATAAGTCCCTATGATGAGTCTCATTTAGAGGCACTACCTTTTAAGTCGTGAAAGTAGCAGGAAACGGACGTCGGAAGGGGAAATTCAGAATAAGTATGTCATCAGATTCATTCACAAGCTCACTGTTTTCGTTCGTGCTGCATTCGTGACCATGTTCGAACGTCAAGCAAATTACCGGCGTTCGTGTATCGTTCGAATCGGCGTTCGAACGGTGTCGGTATTTATGGTTTTGCTGCTAGCCTCACACCCAAGTCCAATTAGCCCACCAAAGCCCATAAAACACATCCAAATTAATTAAATACATATTTAACACATGACAAAATTAAATAAAATCTAAAAATCATATACCAATTTAAAATAATATCATGCCTAAACAAAACAAATTAAATATATGTACTTCCTAATTAAGCATAATATTGTCTCCAATCAATCTTTGGTTTTCCTTGTTTAACACTAAATCATATCCTCCTTTAATGCACAAATCCCTTCCTTGTCAAGCAAGGATTCACCCATCCCCTTTGTCTATAAAAGAAACCCAAAACCAACACTCCCATCCTCCAATTACACGCATATTATAACCCAATAATTCACTGCTCGTTCACAAAAAAACCCTCCATAAGCCGCATAAACCCACTGCCTCTCCATGCATCAAAAGCTTCCTTCAACACATCACTCCACCTGCCACCCTCACTTAAAACCAATTACGCCCAACTCACTTAGCCTTTGACGTAGCTATTGCCTCTTTGCGCAGCCGTACTCTTTCATCACTCCAATTACCTCACGCCTAAACTCCACTCACGCGCAAATGACACACTCGCAACCCTCATCCACGTTCACAGCCATTCACGCCTCACACATAGCCACGCCACACAGTAGCTTTTTGACAAAACGCACACACCAAGCCATTCACGGCTCCACACAGCAAACACTCACCCCTCTAAGTCCCCTAATTAACCAAAAATAGTAGACTAAAACACCAAAAATAGGGACCAAAATACAGCAGCAAAACAGAGTCAAAATAGTAGCTTGAGCAGCGAAACAGCGAGGAAAAATGTGGACCAGTGAACCAGAAAAGTTGCGGAGTTTTAGACCTTCCGACCACCGTGTAACGCACGTCCGAGAGTCGACATAAAAGGTTAGACCTGAGGGCACTTTTCGTATTTATTTTTATTCATCTTTTAATTGTTTTGGCTATTTATTTCGTATGAGAGTCGTTTGTGGATGCATGTTGTGGCCTTGAATGAATGGAAAATGTGTCGCCTCTTGTGGTATAAAGGATGGAAACCCAGACAAAAATTTCATAGCCGATTCTGAATGGACGGTAGTATGATCTGTACTCGGGATACAACTCCACGTACCACTTGAGTATAAGGCACATATTTATTTCATGTTATCTTGATTTGTTTATTATCGTTATTTAATTTCTGCATGTTATTTGTTTATGTAATAATGTGATGCGCATGGGCTTAGTAAGTCGGATTAAAGGTCTTCCATTTCGAGAGGTTAAAATCTTTTACCATGATGCTTTGCCGCACCGGATGATGTATGTTCGGTTGAATGTAAGATATGTTCAATCGGGTATACGAAGTCCGATATTGTTGTATTTATTTTTTATATGCATTATGTTATTAGCGCATGAGCTTAGTAAGTCGAATTAAAGGTCCTCCATTTCGAGAGGTTAAAATCCTTTACCATGATGTTTTGCCGCGCCGCATGATGTATATTCGGTTGAATGTAAGATGTGTTCAATCGGGTATACGAAGTCCGATATTATTGTATTTATTTTTTATATGCATTATGTTATTAGCGCATGGGCTTAGTAAGTCGGATTAAAGGTCCTCCATTTCGAGAGGTTAAAATCCTTTACCACGATGCTTTGCCGCGCCTGATGATGTATATTCGGTTGAATGTAAGATGTGTTTAATCGGGTATACAAAATCTGATATTGTTGTCTTTATTTTTATATGCATTATGTTATTAGCGCATGGCTTTGTAAGTCGGATTAAAGGTCCTCCGTTTCGAGAGGTTAAAATCCTTTACCACGATGTTTTGCCGCATCGGATGATGTATATTCGGTTGAATGTAAGATGTGTTCAATCGGGTATACAAATTCTGATATTGTTGTCTTTATTTTTATATGCATTATGTTATTAGCGCATGGGCTTAGTAAGTTGGATTAAAGGTCCTCTATGTCGAGGGTTAAAATCCTTTACCACGACGCTTTGCCGCGCCTTTTAGCCCGTTATTATTTATTAGGTGTCATCTATTCATCCGTTCACGTATGTGTCATGTTGTTTACTGCATTTTGGGGGTCACTGCTGTAACCCCGTTCGAACGCGTTTCAGAACGCCGCACAAACGCATGTTTTCTGTCTCAGTTCGTTGGAACGTCTTTACGAATGCAACTCGAATGCGCATGCATTTTGCCTTATCATGCATCAGGTCTCATTCCGTTCGAACGCGTTTCCGAACGCCATATGAACGTGAGCATTCTGTTTCATTTCCGTTCGAACTTGTTTATGAACGCTACTCAAACGCAAACCTTCTGTTTACCGTTCGAACGTGGATACGAACGACGCACGAACACCCACGGTAAACAAAAGCTTCTAAAATGATGATGGGCCGATTTGTGTGAAAATTTTAATGAGTTAATATATTCCATGTATCGCATGCATCTCATTCATCTCATGCATACATGTATCCTGTTAACACCTTCTATGTCTATGAAAGATATCATAGAGTCCCGTTGGGTTAGGGAAGAGGGAAGACTCATTAAAAGGCAGATAACAAATATGAGTGGATCAGAAAATGAGATGTCTCACATGGACCAACTGAAGAATGGTTTCGCCAAGATTACCGAACAGTTGCAAGCCTTGACTACTGCCATGGTAAATATGGATGTGCCCCGTGCTGGGGGAAACTCTGAGAATGTAAGACGTGAGGAGCCTATGAATAGGTTGGGGGATGACATCCCCGCTTTTGATGATGATATGGCTGAATATGCTGCGGAGAGAATATTAGGTTCTCAGGCCGAGATACAGAAACTCTGTGATCAGATAGAGTCAGTTACCCATAAGATGAATGGTAAGGACGAAGACTTGCTTGACTATGAGGCGATAACCTTTGAGGAACAGCTGCCGCTCAGTTTAAAATGCCTGACATGGCCAAGTTCAACGGGAATGGGGATCCGAGGGTCCACCTCCGACAATATGTGTCAGTTATGAGTTCAGTGGGCCTGACACAGCGCCAAGTTCAAAAGATGTTTGGGATGTCACTTGAGGGGGCACCCGTAGTGTGGTACCATAGCCTTGAAAGAAATGTTAAGGAGGATTGGAGGGAATTGGCAGATGCATTTCTGAAACAGTATGTTACAGACTTGGAGATTGATTTGTCACTCCGTGATTTGGAGAACACTAAGCAGAAGCCGGAAGAAAGCTTCAAGGAGTATGTAGACCGCTGGAGAAGCCAGCTTCTGAAGATGCAGACTCAGCCCTCAGATAAGGACCAAATCAAAATGATCATCAAGGGCACCAAGCCCTCCATTTATGGCAAGTTGAGGAGAATGGCCTCCATGATTGCAGATTTTCGACAGTTGAGGGAAACTGTCATGGATATAGAAGAAGAAGAAGAAGAAGAAGCTGAGAACAGAAAGTTCTATGGCCAGAATATGAGGACTTTTGGGGGGCATTCTGAGGCCAAGCCCGCTGCTGCCGAAGTCGCTGCCATCAGAGACATGCAATTCTCCAACCATGGTAGACTTTTTTCGAAGGTATTTGAAAATTTGAAGGGACATGGACTCTTAAAACCTTTAGAGCCTAAACCACTTCCAGATCTTATACCACCCAACCTTTACCTAAGCCTGTATTGTCACTTCCATCAAATGAGAGGCCACGAAACTGACAACTATACCCGCCTCAGGCATGAAATCCAAAACCTCATTGATGCCCATAAAATACATGATCCTGAGAAAGAACAACCCAACACACATCGGAACCCCCTACCAAATTACCACTCCGTTCTACCACCCACCTATATGATCAAATCTGGCCTACCCGAAAGCTTTATCCTCCAAGCTCTCAACCACCCAGCTTCTTTCATGAGGATATGGGATGACAACGGTGAAGAAACATAGGCCGAGGAAGAAGGCAATGTTGTGGATGATGAGATTGTTCTTCCTAGCTTATTGGATAGCAATTCTACATTTTAATACAGACATTGATTCTATCTACTTGTTCGAACCTGTTCTTAATGATAATAAAGATGTTCATTTCGTTTACTTGCCTGAGTCTCTCCCTTCAACCTGCAACATGAGTATGTTTGACAAAAGCATTCAACCCTGGTACTATGATACTCATCGATGTTTAGAACACAGGGAGTCCTCAGAAGAAGCAAGCAGAAAGGACATGATATCCATTCAGAAATTGGGAAATGGGGCAGTGAGACTGTCAGACTTGGAATGAAATGAGTTCACCAAGCCGATCAATGTGGGTAGATTGAAAACAGTACTTTCCCTAAGGAAGAGAAGAATGGTCATCAAGGGAATTGGCAGAAGACCTAACCCAACGGGATGAGAAACTCATTCACGCATGCATGCATACACGTAACACATTTCGCATTCCTTTTTGTGTTTTGTGTTTGTTTTGTGTTCACAGGTTTTGAAGAAGAAAAAAAGAAAGCGGCAAATGAAAGCCAATCAGAAGCATCAATATGACATCAGCGGTTTGGGGACGAGTCCCAGGGTTGAGGCCCATATCAGTATCAGTCTGGGGGCGAGGCCCATATCAGTATCAGTCTGGGGGCGAGGCCCATATCAGTATCAGTCTGGGGGCGAGGCCCATATCAGTATCAGTCTGGGGGCGAGACCCATATCAGTATCAGTCTGGGGGCGAGGCCCATATCAGTATCAGTTTGGGGCGAGGCCCATATCAGTATCAGTCTGGGACGAGGCCCATATCAATATCAGTCTGGGGGCGAGACCCATATCAGTATCAGTCTGGGGTGAAGCCCATATCAGTATCAGTTTGAGGCGAGGCCCATATCAGTATCAGTCTGGGGGCGAGGCCCATATCAGTATCAGTTTGGGGCGAGGCCCATATCAGTATCAGTCTGGGGGCGAGGCCCACATCAGTATCAGTTTAGGGCGAGGCCCATATCAGTATCAGTTTATGGCGAGGCCCA
The DNA here is from genome assembly GCA_019454045.1 of Zanthoxylum bungeanum. Classification (NCBI taxonomy): domain Eukaryota; kingdom Viridiplantae; phylum Streptophyta; class Magnoliopsida; order Sapindales; family Rutaceae; genus Zanthoxylum; species Zanthoxylum bungeanum. The sequence continues at coordinate 5,565 of SKCR01050311.1, forward strand.
TATCAGTATCAGTCTGGGGGCGAGGCCCACATCAGTATCAGTTTGGGGCGAAGACCATATCAGTATCAGTCTGGGGGCGAGGACCACATCAGTATCAGTTTGGGGCGAGGCCCATATCAGTATTAGTCTGGGGGCGAGGCCCATATCAGTATCTGTTTGGGGGTCGAGGCCCGCATCAGCATCAGTTTGGGGATGAGTCTTAGGGCCGAGGCCCACATCAGTATCAGTTTGGGGATGAGTCCCGAAGGTCGAGACCCACATCAGTGTCAGTTTAGGGGCGAGGCCCACATCGATATCGGTTTGGGGGCAAGGCCCACATCAGCATCATGCATCCATGCATACATGCATACATATAACATGCATACAATTTTTATTTTCTTCGCAGGATTGTAGCGGTAAAGACCATCTCATCAAGTAACAGATGCCGAAAATGGCGCTCCAAAATGGAGCACACACACAACAGATGCCGGAAATGGCGCTCTAAAATGGAGCACACACAATAGATGCCGAAAATGGCACTCGAAAATGGAGCACACACACAACAGATGCCGAAAATGGCGCTCCAAAATGGAGCACGCACACAACAGATGCTGAAAATGGCGCTCCAAAATGGAGCACACACACAACAGATGCCGAAAATGGCACTCAAAAAATGAAGCACAGTTCGAAAATGGACCACCAGATCAACTCAGTTCGAAGCAGCATGCAGGTCAGGTGGCACCTGGCGAGCCAGGTAAGTGAAAATGCATTTCATAACTTTGATAGGATTGTCACTATTACACATTACACAAGTCCCATCAAAGTGGGGGCGACTGTAGGCACTGCATTTATGCATATAAGTCCCTATGATGAGTCTCATTTAGAGGCACTACCTTTTAAGTCGCGGAAGTCGCGGGAAACAGAAGTCGGAAGGGGAAATTCAGAATAAGTATGTCATCAGATTCATTTCACAAGTTCACTGTTTTCGTTCGTGCTGCGTTCGTAACCATGTTCGAACATCAAGCAGATTGCGGGCATTCGTGTATCGTTCGAATCGGCGTTCGAACGGTGACTGTATTTCTGGTTTTGCTGCTAGCCTCACACCCAAGTCCAATTAGCCCACCAAAGCCCATAAAACACATCCAAATTAATTAAATACATATTTAACACATGACAAAATTAAATAAAATCTAAAAATCATATACCAATTTAAAATATCATGCCTAAACAAAACAAATTAAATATATGTACTTCCTAATTAAGCATAATCTTGTCTCCAATCACTCTTTGGTTTTCCTTGTTTAACACTAAATCATATCCTCCTTTAATGCACAAATCCCTTCCTTGTCAAGCAAGGATTCACCCATCCCCTTTGTCTATAAAAGAAACCCAAAACCAACACTCCCATCCTCCAATTACACGCATATTATAACCCAAGAATTCACTGCTCGTTCACAAAAAAAACCCTCCATAAGCCGCATAAACCCACTGCTTCTCCATGCATCAAAAGCTTCCTTCAACACATCACTCCACCTGCCACCCTCACTTAAAACCAATTACGCTCAACTCACTTAGCCTTTAACGTAGCTATTGCCTCTTTGCGCAGTCGTACTCTTTCATCACTCCAATTGCCTCACGCCTAAACTCCACTCACGCGCAAATGACACACTCACAGCCCTCATCCACGTTCACAGCCCTTCACGCCTCACGCATAGCCACGCCACACAGTAGCTTTTTGACAAAACGCACACACCAAGCCATTCACGGCTCCACACAGCAAACACTCACCCCTCTAAGTCCCCTAATTACCCAAAAATAGTAGACTAAAACACCAAAAATAGGGACCAAAATACAGCAGCAAAACAGCAGCGAAACAGAGTCAAAATAGTAGCTTGAGTAACGAAACAGCGAGGAAAAATGTGGACCAGTGAACCAGAAAAGTTACGGAGTTTTATCCCTTCCGACCATCGTGTAACGCACGTCCGAGAGTCGACATAAAAGGTTAGACCTGAGGGCACTTTTCGTATTTATTTTTATTCATCTTTTAATTGTTTTGGCTATTTATTTCGTATGAGAGTCGTTTGTGGATGCATGTTGTGGCCTTGAATGAATGGAAAATGTGTCGCCTCTTGTGGTATAAAGGATGGAAACCCGGACATAAATTTCATAGCCGATTCCGAATGGACGGTAATATGATCTATACTCGGGATACAACTCCACGTACCACTTGAGTATAAGGCACATATTTTATTTCATGTTATCTTGATTTGTTTATTATCGTTATTTAATTTCTGCATGTTATTTGTTTATGTAATAATGTGATGCGCATGGGCTTAGTAAGTCGGATTAAAGGTCCTCCATTTCAAGAGGTTAAAATCTTTTACCACGATGCTTTGCCGCACCGGATGATGTATGTTCTGTTGAATGTAAGATATGTTCAATCGGGTATACGAAGTCCGATATTGTTGTATTTATTTTTTATATGCATTATGTTATTAGCGCATGGGCTTAGTAAGTCGGATTAAAGGTCCTCCATTTCGAGAGGTTAAAATCCTTTACCATGATGCTTTGCCGCGCCGCATGATGTATATTCGGTTGAATGTAAGATGTGTTCAATTGGGTATACGAAGTCCGATATTATTGTATTTATTTTTTATATGCATTATGTTATTAGCGCATGGGCTTAGTAAGTCGGATTAAAGGTCCTCCATTTCGAGAGGTTAAAATCATTTACCACGATGCTTTGCCGCGCCAGATGATGTATATTCGGTTGAATGTAAGATGTGTTTAATCGGATATACAAAGTCCGATATTGTTGTCTTTATTTTTGTATGCATTATGTTATTAGCGCATGGGCTTAGTAAGTTGGATTAAAGGTCCTCTAAGTCGAGGGGTTAAAATCCTTTACCACAATGCTTTGCCGCGCCTTTTAGCCCGTTATTATTTATTAGGTGTCATCTATTCATCCGTTCACGTATGTGTCATGTTGTTTACTGCATTTTGGGGGTCACTACTGTAACCTCATTCGAACGCGTTTCAGAACGCCGCACGAATGCATGTTTTCTGTCTCAGTTCGTTCGAACGTGTTAACGAATGCAACTCGAACGTGCATGCATTTGCCTTATCATGCATCAGGTCTCATTCCGTTCGAACGCATTTCCGAAAGCCATACGAACGTGAGCATTCTGTTTCATTTTCGTTCGAACGCGTTTACGATCTGTTTACCGTTTGAACGCGGATACGAACGCCGCACGGTAAACAGGCCATCTTTCATCACATGTCATGCATAATTGTTTCTTAGGTGATTTCTCTTGTATCATGTAATCAATCATACTATTTGTATCCCTGTATTTATCTATTTGATGTGTTCATGAGATGGTATTCAAGAATGATTTAGCCTATTTAGTTGTTCATTTTCAAGCATGATTAGTCATTTATTTTGCGTTTGAATTTGCATTATGTTTAGGTTGTTCTTTGTTTTCCGCATTATATGATCGAAGTATGTTCATGAGATTGCTGTGTGCTATTGCATGTTCGCCGTTATGATGATTACTTTCATGCATGTGAACCTAATAGTAGAATACTCTTGGAAATATGTTGCTTAGGCTTGGTTAAATTATTGCACAAATCATTTCATTACAAGTGGCATAAGTAAGGGACCATTCCGAACCCAACGGTTTGAGGTCTTCCCTTGCGAGGGGTGAGTGCGGCCTTAAATCTTGTCCCGGTTCACACCGGGTGGCGACTCCATTATTCCCCGGTTTAGTCCCCCGCGGGCTACTCCGTACTCCCAACCGGGCCGCGAGCCCAGAACAGCATGCGTCGCCCAGTTTCTGTGTCCCACAGTCGCAAACTAGTTTTACGACCAATCGACAACTCTATGGGAGTCTTAAGAACAGAATTAGATGGAACTACATTAAGGATATGCATTGCAGTTTGTAACGTATATCCCTAGAACGAACTAGGTAGTGAGCTATAACTAAACATATATCTCATCATGTCTAGTAGGGTTCGATTTCTCCTTTCTGCAACACCATTTTATTGTAGTGTTCCAGGTCTTGTGAGCTGGGATACTATCCCATGTTTAACCAAGAATTCCTCGAAATCTCTGTCAAGGTATTATCCTCCACGATCTGATCGTAGAGTCTTGATTGTTTTACCTAATTGGTTCTCAACCTCAGCACGATACTCTTTGAACTTTTCAAAAGTATCTGACTTGTGCTGCATTAGGTAAACATACCCATATCTAGAATAATCGTCAATGAATATGACGAAGTATTCATAACCACCTCGGGCTCTTACATTCATTGGTCCGTAAACGTCCGAATGTATTAGCTCAAGTGGTTGACTGACACTTATACCTTTTCCAGTAAAAGGTCTCTTGGTCATTTTTCCTTCTACATATGATTCACAAACTGGTAAAGTTCCGAGCTTTAACTGGTTTAAGGCTTCGTTCTTTATCAATTTATCTATCTGGTCAAGGTTGATATGAGTCTAAGATGCCACAGATATGTGTCATCGTGAGAAATCTTTTGCCATTTAATTTTAGGTTTCTCAACCTTAAACATTTCAGAGTTGTGCAGTGGGTTATATGTTAACAATCTTAATAATATAAGTTATCTTCTAATTTCCTTTGCATATAAGAAATCCATTTTGAAATAATAACTATTATTATTAGATAAAATGGAAACCATCATGCAATAATTTTGAAACAGAAATAAAATTTCTGTGAGAAAATATGAATAAACAACACTTTGAAAAAATTCAAATAACTTTTATTTGAAAATTGAAAACTGATAACTCCCACTGTTTTACGGAAACAACGTCCCTTGTCCCAACTGTCATAGTAAATTCACCTTTAATAATGTGTTTACTTATATCAAGTAGTTGTACCAATAGCCTTAGCATTCCTAGTTCCTTTCTTCTTCATCGTTGTAAATTTTGAAGACTTGGCAATATTCGCCTCAGTACTGGACTTACGAGGATGCACAAGCATGGACTCGTATAGGTGAGCTCATTAAGCAGCTGGGTCAACATAAAAGTCAATTTATTCATAACATAGTTGCTTTTAAACTGCAGGAAACTCTTCAGAAGAGTTTCCATTATCATGGTCACCTGGCTACACTCGTCAGTACGAGCTCCATGGGTTTCAGCAGTGTTGATATAGGTCATCATCCTCAAGACGTGCTCTTGGACTGATGTCCCATCCTTCATCATAGCAGTCATCACTGAGACCATGGCCTCATAACAATGACGCTCCGAAGGCTGCCCGAACATGCCCTGCAATGACTCAATCATCTGAATGCTGAAGCCATAGGTTCATGCTTTGCAGCAAGAACCTCAGACATCCATGCCAGCAAGTAGGAGTGCGATTTCTCATTAGCTACGACCTATTTCTGGTACACATCGCGCACAGCTTGGCCATCATTCCTGGCCGGCTCGGGAGGACACTCCTCCGTCAGGACAAACTTTAGGTCTTCACAGACCAAGATAATGTTCATGTTACTTTTCCACTTAACATAATTTTCTCTTGTTAATTTATCATTTGAGAGTATGGAAATAATTGGAGAAACCATAGCCGAAAAATAAAATAAACATGCATTTAACATTCATTCATCGCATATTAAAATCATCAAAAAAATTTGGCATAAAATTAAACATGATGCATGAACCATGAATAACGAATAAGAAACCTAAGAGAATTACTATGCCACGGAAATCTATCATCCCACAAGTAAGTGCTGTCGTAGGGTAGGTCAAGTACTTACATGATAGATCGAGACAATCTCAGTCGATTAATATATATAGGAATAACTCTTATTCCTATATTAACCAACTAATGTTTGATTCGATCAAGGAATTTTATTAACAGTTAATTATTCTTTTATGAGTGTGACCCACCTTTTCAGGATCCTTGGAATTAACAAGTGAAGTGCCGCCGTAGGGTAGGTCAGTTCACAAGATACATCTAGAATCCCTATCCTCTCGGAATCCAATCCTAATATTGACCCAAAATAGACATCATCCATAGGGGGATGAAAGCAAAGCCGTCTCGAGGCGTCTTTTGAATCTCACGTTTTCGGACTAACAACGGAGATCGCGGGATATACTGTCGTATATCCCTATCCCACTCACTATTTTAAATTTAAGGTTTTTATCTATAAAATGTATAATATTTTATTTTAACTAGTGTGAATAAATTTATGGCGGCTAAATCATAACTCTTATTTACACTAGTACACTATTAGTGACCTAACCAATTTTGACTCTTAAAAATTGTATCACTAATTTCCATTAGTCTCTACTAATTATATTACTCAATTAAACTAATTTAATTAGAGTGATATTAGTGACCTATTATATTTTAACTTTAAAATACTAGAACATTAATAGGTTTAAAAAATTATAATTCTAAAATGGTCAAGATTTATATTAAACTATTTAGTTAATCTTAGTGCGTTATAAAATCCAATGGTACGTGGAATTGTATCTCGAGTGCATACCATATTACCGTCCATTCGGATTCGGCTATGGAATTTATGTCCGGGCTTCCATCCTATATACCAATGAAATTTATTATGCACTTATTAAGCCAAATATATTAGAATTCAAATTTTAAACCATAAAACTAATTAATCCAATTAATTATTTTTCCATGCATATCATATTCTAATTTAAACATTTTAAATCACATAAAATCACATTTCATGTCTATAATGATTATGTATCCAATGCATGTTATGGCATGTGAAATGCAAGAGTAGGCACCCTAAGCTATATGACATGTTATTCAAACATTTCGAATTAAAACATACATATAACATAAAAAATATTTTGCATTGACCGAACTCTTATTTTTCCTATACTAATCTAATTAGTACAAAAATACCCAAGGCATCCATTGGTCTTCAAATCATGCTCCAAAGTGGTGTTGGCTCATTTTGCGACTTCGGTGCCCAAATTACAACAATTGAAATTTTTTTACATTGGAAAATAAAATTACAACAATTGTAAACAATAGCCTTATGGCCTTACAACCCAAAAACCAAACCAACATGAAAATAAAAACCGGAAAAATTTACGACCAATGCAAAATCCATTCATCATATGAAAAACAATATCATCCATCACATGAATATATTTTGTGCCTACTCATCTAAACATGCATATCAATATTTATAACACATATAAACATATTAAAAACAATAATTTTAAATGAAAAGGAGAAGGGTTAAGAACACTTTTCAACATTGATCTCGATGCCAATTGTAGGAAACGCTTTCCTTGCGCAGCGGAAATGGTTTATGCATACAGATCGGACTTGAAAAAATTTCCTGCCCTTCTCCTTTAATTGCCGAATGCTACTGCCACACCCACTGAAATATTTCTTCAGTTTTAGACAAATTCCAGCCCCGAAACTGCCCTAGAACAGTCCTCGAACAGCCTCGAATAGCCGGATAAAAACTTGATTGTTTTGGACCCGATACGCTCACAGTGCACTGCCAAAACAGCCCCTGAAAAGTGCGGACAGTGGTTGTGTTTTGGTTATGATTTTTTCACTTGAAAAAAGCCCCAACACAACCCCAAATAGCCGGACAAAAACTGGACTGTTTTGGACCCGATACGCTCACAGTTCACTGCCGAAACAGCCCCTGAAAAGCGTGGACAGTGGCTGTGTTTTGGTTCTGATTTTTCACTTGAAAACAACCCCAACACTGCCCCAAAACACCATAAAATATTCCCAAAAACAAAACTGGATTAAAACGAAACCAAAACGAGTTCCGTTTAACCAAGTAAAGGGGCGGCAGTGAGCAAAACAATGCCTCACTACCATGTACAAAGAAGAAAGAGATGAAGATAAATATGTTCGACACCACAAGTCTTCCAAGCTATGTCTCATTACCAATGAAAACTTGTGTGGGCAAGACTCACATAAACAATCCATAAACTATTTAGAGATAAAGTCACACAACAACTTTTGTTATTTTATTTTTATTTATCTTTTATTCTTCTTTTGTTTTCTCAACAACTTGAGAGGATTTGGAGAAGAAGAAGATGGAGGCTAGGGTTAGAATGAGAGGCTTAACCAAAAGAGAAAAATAATTTTTCTTTTTATACTTAGGGTTTAATTTCACAGAATAAAACAAACCCTTCCCCTTTTACCCTTGTGAAAATCGGCCAAGCACATGTGTGAATCAAAAAATTTTGTAGCAATAATATTTACTTTCCTTAATAGAAAAGATGTTACAAAACAAAAGGTTAAATGCCTATTAAAAATTGTAACTTCTAAATTAAATCTAAGGGTTTCCAAAACCCAAAATTTAGAAATTACTAACTTAACCTTTTCATTTAATTATATCTAATATAATTAAATAACATGTGTTTAAATATCATATTTTTAATAAAAAACCATATATTAACTTTTAATATAAAGTTTCAAGTGTGACAAAATAATATTATTAATCATATTAATAATATTTATACCTTTGTGAGTATATAATTGGACTATCCAATTATACTAAATCCGCTATAGTAAATCGAGCTAGCACGGGGACCAAATGGACCTACGTTTCCGAGCTCCAATAATCTCGAAATATTAATTAAGCTCTTAATTAAATATTCTGAATTATTAACTCCGGGTTATTTAACTAAAAACCCGAAGTTGCACTCTCGTTGCCGCAGATGATATATTAAGCCGAACCAAGTTGGTGTCCATCGATATAGTCACTACATACGAATTGACCATTCACGAGTATCTCGTAATTAGAGTCGGGTCATAATATCCGTTATACCCCTCTAATTATTTATACCTTAAATACCATTGATTCTCTAATAAACGATTTATTCATAACCATTATGAATTTTAATCTTTCTATTCCGTGATAGAAACACGAGCGCTCAAACCGTTCAAGTACCGAATCAACCCTTAAGAAATATACTCCTCTACTTCTCGCAAGAAGGAGTGAACTGCATATCTATGTAAGTCGTTCCCAGCTACACAACAGACCATGCCCCCAAAGTACGTAGCTATTGGTCGGAACTGCTACACCAACCTCACCTTTGTAAATCAAAGGACATAGCCTGTCATGTACGAGTTCGTAGTACACTCAGGATTAAGATCAATCCATATATGACCATCTAGTAGATCGAAATGACTTTCTTTATTTAACAGATATTATAAGAATGTCATTTCCATCTGGGTCCAGTCCTATATGATCACATCATACAAGGTGCCTCCATTCTCATGTCTCTACATGGACGATCCCGGATCAAGGTCGCCATACAAATATAGAATGGACCGCAGCTATAGATAAACCACAAACAAAGTACCCGTTTTGTTTGCTCTCTATGGACTATTTAAGATTGCTAACTTCAGACTTAAATCCTCTTGTGTATGACACTCATACACTAAGTCTGAAGGCACATAAGTAATATAGGGTATTCAAGATAATTTATAATATGCGAAAATTAAACAAACACTTTGATAAATGAATAATGCATCATTTTATTTCAAAACACATAAAGCCGTTTACATTACATGTAGCTCTAGGGCATACAACCCAACAATTTAAAATTTTATTTTTTATTTTTTATTTTATTTTCTAATAATTAAAATTACATGTAACACACATAGCTTTTTATCAATTTTGATATTGAAAACTTCAGAATTAGAAAATCTTGTAAGAACAAAATTGTAGATATTTGAGCTTTCTTTCATATGGAACTAGAATCGCCACAATCCAATATCGGAGTAACACGTTATGGGTAAAATATGAAAATTACGTAAAGTTGGAATTTCCGAAATTGTAAATTGTCAGAACGCCATTTTAAGTTTCTGGCCTCCATAATCCAAATTTCAAGTTTATTTTTCTAGTTATGTATCCAAAGTATTGTTTCACTTACATAAGAAATAAAAATCACAATAAAAATATATAAAATATAAATTTAATTATTATTTCACAAATGCGCTAAATTAAGGGGATTAATGAAACTATAAGTGTAAAATGATTAATTTTTCTTTTAATAAATGTACACTTTTTTGTGTTCATTATACCCCCCAACCAATTTATTACTAGTCCATAGTAATTTAAGCGAAAACAAAAAAAGATAAATTCTTATCCAAGTTTGTAATTGTTTTATTTCTTTCTAAATTACCAAATAAGCAAATTCTCCTGTACTTTTTATCCTTCTTCCATACACATAAGACAAAGTACCAATCAATTCATTATGCCCATAATATTCATAGGTCTTGTTGAAAAGAGAGTAATATTTTTGTCCTAAAATTATCTTAGATTTCACACCGTTTTGGCAATGAGAGTTTCTTTATAAATATAAAAATAGTTTTTTTTTAGATAATACATCTTCAATCCTTGTAACGAACTTTAGGCCAGCGACTCCCAAACCAGTTGGCTTTAGGGCACTAGGTGTTAAGACACCCCTAAAGACTTAATTACTCGGATTTCATATGTCAAAAAGAAGAAATATATGATTCTCTTTAGCTTTCTCTTTAACCCATGTAACGAGCTTTAAGCTAGTGACTCCCATACCAATTGGCCTTAGGGCACTAAGTGTTAAAACACCCTTACGGACTTAGTTAAAAAACTTCAACCGTAAAAGAGTTCATATTACTTACCCTAATTCATATCGAAGTTAGATTTAGCATCAAGAGAACAACCATAAAAAATAGAGTTAAGAACCTCTTTGAGTGCAGAGCTATTGTTGTGGCAACTGAAAAACTCGAGTTAGAGAGGCTACGAAATTGAACTTATTCACACATCTTTTTTTTTTCTTTTTATTAAAATAACTTAAGCTCTACCGTTTTATACGAACAATCACTGCTTGTTGAGGCAAGATATCCGGTTACTAAGTAAAAGCTTGATTATTATCAATTTTTTAAAAAATTAACTCAAGCCCTACCATTTTACGCGATCAATCAATGCTTGCTTAGGCAAGATATCCAGTTACTAAGTAAAAACTTGGATACTTTTTTTTGGAATAAAAACATAAATTTCAATGCCTTTAGGTGCTACCTTCAGCAATCTAGAGAACTGAATATTATAAAATTTTCCCTTACAACCCATGATCATATGTTACCATGTATATTGATAATATTTATGAAATAAGCATACAAATATCAAATTTAATCATTATTTTGGAGAACTCACAAATTTAAATGATTCAAAAACACAGAAAGAAAAATAACTTGTTACGAAATAACATAAAAATAAAAACAAATTTTTTATTTTTTATACATAAAATAAAATAAAATAATTTTTTTAAAAGAAAATAACACAAACGAAAATAAAAGCATTCTAGTCAACTATCTCATCCCTCAACCAAATTGAGACATTTGTCCCCAATGTCTGGATAAGAAGAAATATAGTTTGGTAGACATCAACTGGTTAGTGTGAAATTGACAATTGAATCTACAACACTGCTACTAAAAACAAATGTTATAACTTAAAATAATAAAAGAAAATCAAAACATTAAACTAAAATATAGTTGTGATTGTGGCTTACATGTTCCTCTGGTTTTACGTCCAATAATGGCTTGAACACCCTTTATGGGTCGGGGATATGCTTCTCATCCACTTTTCTTATAAATTGGAAAATATGGTCTTTTAAAGTCAGATTCCCAAGACTATATTATTGTCTTTCTTCTTGAAATTATGTGTGTAAGTTACGAATCAATCTATCAAATCTACTAGGATGCATCTCAAGAGTCAATGATATATTATCTAATGACTCCTTACTCAAGCCATCTCTAATAGGTTGAATTTTTTTCTTCGCTATTATTAGACATCATTCCTAAATAACGACAACGAGTGTTGCACGTCCAACATGTGCATTTATAAAAAACACCTAATTGTTTAGCTCTCCATTTCTTAATATAGGTGCTTTTCTCCAAACCAGGTATGTAAGAGATGAATGAATCAAGAAATTTAAAGACTCGTGTTTTAACCACTTCTTTTTTGTAAAGGTTTAATATTTTTTTGGGTGGTCGACGTGTTCTGACATTATCTTTGAATTGTATTATGCGTGTGCATTTTAAAGGATTAATGTATTTTATATCTATAAAGTCCATCCAATTCCATGTTTATGTTCTCTAAACACATTTAACAACTTACCTTCTTGATCGCTTCTAGGAGAAGAACAAAATACTGTAGCGTAAGTTTGTTTATCTCCAAGAAATGTATATTTCAATCCTTCAGACAAAATCTTTAATTTCAATTTGGGTGCTTCTTCATGTTTCTCTTCTTCAAGTGTTCATAGTTACTCAAAAAAAAAAATTGTACATCGTTTTATAGCACCTGAATATGTTCTTCCAAAATTAGTTCAATTAGTTTCATGTGTTAGCGACACAATCGTGATGGATTTTGATGATGTCAACACTTGAAGTCTTCGACGCACATTAGCGAGACATTCCAAAAAGATGTCGAAGCACGTTGGTGGTGAAGAGCGTGAATGTGAAGACTAGCGGCAAAACGAAGACAATCTTGCTCAGTCTTAGCTTAGAGTTTTAAATATAATGTGAATTGTTTATCCAAGTACCTAAGCTCATAGGACACATGCACATTTATATAGATGCATTAGGATCATATACAAAATACATTAAAACTTTATATCTGTATTTTTGGTATAGAGACCGTCATACCGGTCACTTACCGGTTCTTATACCGGTGAGATGCTATGTTTTGCAAGCTCTCTAGAACCGAGACATTTCATACTAGTGCCATACCGGTTACCATACTGGTCAAACTGGGGTTTTCATACACACAAGAACCGACATGCATCAAATCGACTACTATACGGTGAGCCAAACTGGCACGGACCATACCGGTCCATATACCGGTGTCCATACCGGTGAGCCGAATAGTTAACATGCTTATTGGAATCAGTAATGACCATACTGATCCCCAAAACGGTAAAAATACCGGCCTAATGAATATGTTTATAACAGTAATATAGTCGTTGAGAGTCGTTACTATACCAGACCGGTATACCGGTGTCTGGATACCGGCATACCGATCTCAGATAGGTAATTGAGGGCTGACTTGCATTTTATTATAAATTGAGCCTCAATTCATTTTTGTTTGGTTAGAGAAATTACACAACCTTCATATACATTCTCTAAGGCAAAAACAAAAGTGTTTTCTTTAACCTTCATAATCATACACTCTCATACATCTAGCTCACAAATTACACCTTCTTAATCTTTAGTAGTGAGCTTAGATCACTTGGGTAAGCAACTCACACAATCTTCTTTATCCTTGTGAGTGCTCAAGTGTGTTTTCAAAATTTATTCAAAACACTTGTGGTTTGTGAAATCTCATCGTTTGGGTAATTGTAAAGGTTTGTTGAGTGAGCCTACATAGAAAACTCAAAGTGTAAAGGTTTGGAGTGAACCTCGGGTAAAACCCTTGGTTGCGGGTGAGCCACGGAAAAAATTTGATTGATAGTGAAAAGCTTCAAGCGTGGCTTGAAGGAATTGACATAGGCATTGTTGGCAAAACCACTATAACTCACGGCGTTATTTTCTCTATTTTTTAACTATTTACTTATTGCAAGCTTTCATTTATTTACATGCTTATTGGTTAGAAACTTACATATAAGTTATTTATCTAAATAGAGAAAATCAACCTAAAGCTTAATTGGTAAAATAACTTAAAATCGGCAAAGATTTTTATTTTTGCATATTTAGATGACAACCCAATTCACCCCCTCTTGCGAATATAGAGATTGTTTTTTTCGCTAGTGCTTGTAGGGAATTTCAATTGGTATCAGAGTGAGGTTTTCTCAACAAAGACTTTACCGTCCGAGAAATCGATCAGGGCTTCTGCAAGCAACTCATCAAATCTTGTAGAAGGATTTTCAATTACAAGACCTTATTTCTTCAACGGAACTGATTATAATTATTGAAAGATGAGGTTTCTTAACTACATTTTAGCCGTAGATACACAATCCTTCAAGGTGATCACACGGGGTGTAAAAATACAGATTGAGAGGGATAATAATGGTGTGGAGATTCCTAAGCCCCATATTGAGTAGGCCGATGACGAACTTGCACAAGGCTCCGCAAATGCTAAAGCACTCAACCAACTCCTATGTGCCAGCTTCAAGAATTTGGAAATGCAAATGAGTTATGGAAGTCTCTAGAAATGATCAACGAGGGCACACGCCAAGTAAAGGAATCAAAGATCAACCGGTTCATATGCGAATTGGATAGTTTCAAAATGGAATCCGGGGAAGAAATTGATCACATGATTTCGAGGTTTACAATCATTATAAACTATTTAGGTACTTGAGGGAAAATCATTGGGCCAACTGATCAAGTGAAGAAAATCCTTAGGTCACTCCCGAAAGAATATAGAAGCTACACCTCCTTCATTAGAGAAGCAAACGACATGAACACCTTAAAGTTAGATGATTTGGTCGGAAAATTACTTGAGTATGAATTGGAGATCAAAATTGATCAAAAGAATGAAGATAAGAAAAGAACAAGGAGGAATCTAGCCTTAAAAGTAAGAAAAAGAGATAATGCTAGCTCAAGTGAAGAAAATAGTTAAGATGAGTTAGCACAAATAACCAAGAAATTCAAGAAGCTCATCAAATCCGTAAAGCTCAAAGGAAAATCTAAAGTGGATGAGAAGAAAGAAGAAAAATGGCCATGGAAGCACAAGAAAATAGTTTGCTATGAGTGTGATAAATCGGCCCATATAGCTACTGATTGCCCATTGAGACGATTCAAAAGAAAAATCCAAGAAAAAGGCATTGAAAGCTACTTCAACTTGGAGCGATAGTGACTCTAGCTCAAGCTCATCCGAGGTGAAAGAGATCAAAGAAAGAAAAAATCTAGTATTCATGGATATCGAGGATGAAGATTTCTTATTCGAAAACGAAGAAGAAAATGTGCACAACTCTCAAGATTATAATGATTTACTTGATGATTTTAATGAATTAACTGAGTTGTGTGATATACTTAAAAAGAAGTATAAATTGAGTAAAAATGAGCATTCATCACTTAAAAATGAACATGCATCTTGCTTGGATAAAATTCATGTTTTAGATAATGATCTTATTTGCTTAAAGGCCAAACATGAAAAAGAAATAGCATGTTTAAATGATGAACATACATGTTTAAAAAGTGAAAAGCTAGAACTTGAAAATATAATATCTAACACGCCTTCTAGCTCAAAAACATGTGATTTCAAATCTATCTTAAATGAAAATGTTGAATTGAACAAAAAGATTATAGATTTGCATAACATAGTAGCAAAATTCACATTAGGGAAGAAAAATTTTGATATGTTAGTTGGATCCCAAAAATGTGCTTATAATAGAGAAGGATTATGATATAAGCCTTACATCAAGAGAAATTTTTTGAAGAATTATTTTGTTAAGGCATCTGATTCTCATGCTAATATTGTTATCAACGAAAATGTCACATGTCATGCATGTAATAAAAAGGGACTCAAAATTTTTGAGTGCATAAACAAAAATGTGATTAAAAATGCATGGATTCCTCAAGGAATCAAGATTAACCCCCATCGACCCAAGAAAGGTTGGGTACCAAAGTGCACTTGATAAATTTATAGGGGGAGCTTTGGGAAAGATCTTAAAGAGAATTGTGAATTGATCCCAAAGGCTCAAAGAGATGAGGAATGACAACGGTAATAGGTAAACTCCGTACTTACGGAAATATTGGTACTATTTCCTTCAATTTGTATTAGTATGCATTTTTTTAATTGGTATAAATTTTTGAAGCATACTAGTGATCAGACAAGTAATCAACTTTCTATTGGTATCGATTTTCATTTGATATCCATATATGGCTTAATCATATATTTAAACCCCATTTAGTATCAATTAGTATCACATGGAATTTATTGAGTTAAATGATATATATGTGATTACTTGATTGATTTGCATTGAACTTGCCTTTGCCATTTAAAATATTTGAATGAAATGCATGTACAATGAAATAAATTTAGATTGGTATCATGAAATGCATGGATATTTGATTTTTTGATTAATTGGTATCATAAAAATAGAGAGAAATCATTAGAAATGCATTGATCATTGTTCAATTGGTATTCATAGGTATAAAATTTGAGAAATGCTATATGCACGATTTCTACATTTAATGGCAAAATGGGGATATGCTAAATGTGCATATTTATAAATTTTGGTATCATCATTTGATAATGCACATATTTAGTTGGTATCTCATTAGAATCTAATTTTTGCTTCTTCACTTTTTGATAATGTCAAAGGGGGAGAAATCATAGGAATGAGATTAAAACTTATATACCCTCACCCTTGTATTAAATGGGAGCATATATGTTTTAATGTGTTTGTCTAAGTTTTGTAGAACTATATTGAAGACACACATTGATGGGGAGCTAATAATAAGGGGGAGAAAAATCGTCAACTACTTGATCTCTCAAAGCTCACAAGTTTTAATGGGAGCTGCCATCATAAAAAAATGGGAGATTGTTAGTGACACAATCGCTTGATGGATTTTGATGATGTCAACACTTGAAGTCTTCAACGCACATTAGTGAGACATTCCAAAAAGATGTTGAAGCACGTTAGTGGTGAAGAGCGTGAATGTGAAGACTAGCGGTAAAACGAAGACAATCTTGCTTAGTCTTAGTTTAGAGCTTTAAATGTAATGTGAATTGTTTATCTAAGTACCTAAGCTCATAGGACACATGCACATTCATATAGATGCATTAAGATCATGTACAAAATGCCTTAAAACTTCATATCTATATTTTTGGTATAGAGACCGGCATACTGGTCACTTATCGATCCCCATACTGGTGAGATGCTCTATTTTACAAGCTCTCTGGAACCGGTACATTTCATACTGGTGCCATACCGGTTATTATACCGATCATACTGGGGTTTTCATACACACTGGAACTGACATGCATCAAATCGACTACCATACCGGTCCATATACCGATGTCCATACTGGTGAGCCTAATAGTTAACATACTTACTGGAACCGGCAAGGACCATACCGGTCCCCATATCGGTGAACATATCGGCCTAACGAATATGTTTATAATGGTAATATATGTTAGGGTTGGTGCTCTGAGCGCCAATCCAGATCGTATTTATGTCCGATTCATGAATACGAGCAATACCTTTTTCCATAATATTACTAATTTAAATGGTAGAACCTCTTGTCTTTTATATACGTATTCGATCTAATTTCGATTAGATTAATTAGATTGAAACTAAATCTGGTTTAGTGATATGTATATATATTAGACAAAGACCCCATGATTCACAATGTAATGCGCAATTACAACATAGTTTGTAATTGACATTGGGAAGTGTCACTATAAGTTGTATATCTTTAAATTAAGTTCCTGGTCAAGATTTACTGACACGGGTCGGTTAGTAAAATCCGCTGAGACCAGTACATGTCTTTTATCGGACTTGGTCCAATGGTTTATCCTAATGAACCATGAGTCTTGGGAGACTCATATAGACGTGTAGATGTTTATTTGATAAACACTGAACGACTCACCAAAGATTTCCTAATATATGGTACACCAACGTCAATAGGAATATTCTCGGGTTGAGTAGCATAATAATTCTTTGACTTGAGATACCACTGTGGATATATGAGTTATCCTCCACACTTTGATGACAGTCACGTCACCGATCTATTTAGATCAGACCTCCGCCTGTTCATTGGGTGTGGACTCATGCTCATGATATGTTGCTAGTTTTGCTCCGGATGCCAGTTATTGCCGTGGGGATGCCCCATGTTGCCAGCATTGCCGTATTGTCATGAGAGTGTGCATATAGATGAATAAACAGCTTTATTATTCAGAGTATTCTTGAGCAGTATGAGTTTTATGAGAAATGAGATTTATGATTTCAAGTAAATGTTGAATTTATTGATTTTCAGCTTTATGTACTTATTTATAGTATGAAATACTTATTCGATCCACCTTGTTACTTGTTTATCCACGGTACTAAGCTGTGATCCATTGCACTAAGCGTGAGCTTACCATTTTCTTTAACATTTCAGGTTTAGCAGATTAGTAGGTCATCCTTTCCATTTGCTGTTTCGTCATCATTTCCTGCCAATAGAGAAAGGTCGTGCCAACAATAGAGTGTCCTTGTTATGTTTTTCTTGGAAGAATTTGTTATTTGGTTATAGGCATTTGAGCATTTATTTGATACTGAGGATATTGTATTTTCTTTTTGGATATTCCTTTGAGTTGGATCATGGAGATCCTATGTTATGATGATATTTTCAGTTTAGATTTTTTCCTTGTATTTGGAGGATTAGTCCATATTACAGGGGAAACTCTGACAGTTTCTAATTTTCATCTCACCCCTACCCTACCTAAGGGGACGAGTGTGACATTTAATGGTATCAGAGCCCAGGGTTCATAGATTCTGTAACACTTCCTTTTTCCTTATTAGTTATTCTATGTCTTTTAGCGGTTGACATCTCTCATGTGTTTTCAGATGCCTCTGCATCCCAAAGTTTGAGGTGCAGGTCGAGTCCGTACTCGTAGGATTGTAAATGTTGGCCAACCTTCTAGGGCACTTCCAGTTGATGAGGAGGTTAATTCTTATGAAGGGGAACCCTTTGAAGGGAACCTTAATCCTGTTGTAGAAGATTCCCTAGCCTCGGTTTTCGGGGATAGTACCCCAGTTCATCATCCTCCTAGCAGTAATGTTCCTCCAGCCCTTGCAGCACCTCAGGGAAACATTCTAGCACCTCTTCCACCTCCCCCGGTCCTCCCCCCGGGTTTCTACCCTCCACCTTATTATGCTCCTCCTCCAGAAGGTGTTCCTCATAATGTTCCCCCTGATGCTTACCCTTATCCGTATTTCTACCCTCCAGCATGGGGTCATGGTCCAGCTCAGGTAGCTCCTATAGTTAATGAAGATAATATTGCTAAAAGAGTGAAAGAAAATGGAGCTGTTGAGTTTGATGGAAAGAAAGATCCCATTGTAGCTGGAAATTTCTTGGACAGAGTTGAGAAGGCTTTTGAACTGATGAGATTGACTGATGAACAAAAATGCCACCATGTTTATCGACTTTTGACTGAGCAGGCTGATAAATGGTGGAAGAGTGTAAGAGGTAAATTCTTAGAGATTAATGTGTTGACTTGGGAGAAGTTCAAGAAGGAGTTCATGAGTAATTATATGAATTCTGCTTTTATGGATGAGAAGATGAGAGAATTTTATAGGTTGATTCAGGATAACCGCACAGTAGATCAGTATGACACTGCCTTCCATGAGTTGGTGCAGTTTGTTCCACATTTGAAAGACCATGAACAAGGCAAGATGGATCATTTTCTTAACGGTCTGAATGCAGAATTGAGATCCAGGATCCGATTATTTCCTATGGACAGTTTGACAGAGATGGTAGATTTTGCTCGAAAAGCAGAGTTTGCAGAAAGAGAATGGAAAGTTGGGCTAGATTATCAGATGAGGAAGAGAAACAGGGAACATCGATCTTTTGGAGTAGGCAATCAGAGTAAGAAAGGGGGTGACTCAAGACCTAGTGGTAGTTATTAGATGAGTTCTGGACAGCCGCAAAATCAAAGTCGATCAATAGTTAGTCAGAGTTCAGTGAGAGCTCCACCTGATGGGACACCTAGTGGTCAGCAAGGCCAAGTTCGAGGTAGAAGATTTTCACCATGTGCTACTTGTGGGAAGAATCATCATGGAGAGTGCAGATTGGGTACCAAAGGTTGCTTTTTGTGCGGAGAAGTGGGTCACTTGAAGAGAGATTGTCCTAATGTTAATGATAGTAGTGGACAGATTCAGAGGACAGCTATCCCTCCAGCTCAGAGTTCCAGAGGCAGTTTTGGTCAGAGTGGGGTTCGTGGTCAAACTTCTGGAGCTCACACAGGTTCGGGTGCTCAGAGTAGAGTTGCTCCAGGTGGTCAGACTATCAAACCTAAAGCCCAAGGCAGAGTGTTCGCTATGACGCAGCAGGAAGCTTTAGCAGCACCAGAAGTTATCACAGGTATGGTGTTTACCTTTGGTCGAATGGCCCGAATACTTATTGATCCTGGAGCTACACATTCTTTTGTTTCAAAATCTTTTGCATTGCATGTCGATAGAGAAGGAAATGAGCTAGATTGTGAGTTAGTTGTTTACTACCCCTGTCGGATATTCCTTTATTGCTAAGCAAGTTTACAGAGGATGTGTAATCTGTGTTGGTGAGCATGATTTGTTAGCAGATTTGATTTGTGTGGAGATACATGATTTTGATGTCATTTTGGGTATGGATTGGTTATCTTTTCATCGAGCAACAGTAAATTGTCATGAGAAAGTTGTGGATTTTGAGGGTCCGGATGGGCAAAAATTTTCCTTTAGAGGGGAGAGAAGGTTTGTTCCCTCCTATGTGATATCTGCAATACAAGCCAGTAAGTTGTTGCGGAAAGGTTGTGATGCCTATTTAGCTCACATAGTGGATACCAGAATAGGTACATCAGAATTACATGAGATTTCTGTTGTGAGAAAATTTGCTGATGTATTTCCAGATGAATTACCTGGCTTACCACCGGATAGAGAAGTTGATTTCAGCATTGATGTAATTCCTGGTACAGCCCCTATATCCCTTGCTCCTTACAGGATGGCTCCTGTAGAGTTGAAGGAGTTGAAGATACAATTGCAAGAACTGCTAGATAAAGGCTTTATAAAGCCTAGTTTTTCACCATGGGGTGCACCAGTGTTATTCGTGAGGAAGAAAGATGGTTCCATGAGATTGTGTATCGATTATCGGCAATTGAATAAGGTTACCATTCGTAACAAATATCCTTTACCTCGGATTGATGATCTTTTCGATCAATTACGGGGAGCCAGGGTATTCTCTAAAATAGACTTGAGATCCTGGTATCATCAGCTAAAATTGAAGGAAGCAGATATACCTAAGACGGCTTTTAGAACTCGATATGGACATTATGAGTTTTTAGTAATGCCATTCGGGTTAACTAATGCACCAGTTGTTTTTGTGGACTTGATGAATCGGGTATTCAAACATTATTTGGATAAGTTTGTCATTGTGTTTATTGACGATATCTTAGTGTATTCTAGTAGCGAAGATGAGCATGAAGAACATCTAAGAATCGTTTTACACACTCTGAGGGAGAAGGAGTTGTATGCCAAGTTTAGCAAGTGTGAGTTTTGGCTTGACAGAATTGTATTCTTAGGCCATGTCATTTCTGCAGATGGCATTTTAGTAGATCCCAAAAAGATAGAAGCAGTGGTTAATTAGGAACTGCCTACCAATGCAACTGAGATACGAAGTTTCTTGGGTTTAGCAGGCTATTACCGACGTTTTGTTCAGGGATTTTCTATTATTGCAGCGCCGTTGACGAAACTTTTGAAGAAGAATGTAAATTTTGTGTGGACTGAGGAGTGTCAGCAAAGCTTTGATAAGCTTAAGAAGTGTTTGACAACTGCTCCAGTGCTTACACTTCCATCAGGCAGTGGTGGATATGTGGTGTATAGTGATGCCTCGAGAAAAGTTTTGGGTTGTGTGTTGATGCAGCATGGCAATGTGATATCTTATGCTTCTCGACAGCTTAGACCTCATGAATTGAATTATCCTACTCATGACTTGGAGTTAGCTGCAGTAGTGTTCGCACTGAAGATTTGGAGACATTATTTGTATGGAGAGAAATGTGAAATCTCCACGGATCATAAAAGTCTCAAGTATTTACTCACGCAGAAGGAGTTAAATATGAGACAGAGGCGATGGGTTGAGTTATTGAAATATTATGATTGTACTATCGACTATCATCCGGGTAAGGCTAATGTAGTAGCAGATGCTCTCAGTAGGAAGTCATCGAGTATCCTAGCTCATATGGAAGTTCTACAGTTGCCATTGCTAGTGGAACTCATATCTTTGAGAGTTGACTTATCACTTGGTAATTTAGGATCTCTATTAGCAACTCTTAAAGTCGGACCTATATTAGTGGAAAGAGTCAGGGAAGCTCAGACTCAAGATGCTCGTTTTATGAAAATCATCGATGAAGTGAAAAAGAAAGAGCATTCAGATTTCTCTCTTAGAGATGACGATACATTAATGTATGGAGATAGATTATGTGTACCTGAAGTTGAAAGCTTGAAGAGAGAGATCATGGAAGAAGCCCATTGTTCTGCTTATTTTATGCATCCAGCAGCACACTAAGATGTATAGAACTCTCAAGGAGAATTATTGGTGGAAAGGCATGAAGAAAGAGATAGCAGAATTCGTATCAAAGTGTTTATCGTGTCAGCAGATTAAAGCAGAACACCAGCATCCTGCAGGTACCTTGCAATCGCTTCGCTTCCTATTCCCAAATGGAAGTGGGAACACATCACTATGGACTTTGTGTCATGACTGCCTCGTACGAAGAAAGGACATGATTCAGTGTGGGTGATTGTTGACAGATTGACTAAATCAGCTCATTTTCTACCAGTTAGAGTAGATTATTCTTTGAACAAGTTAGCATAGCTCTATGTTGATGAGATAGTGAGACTTCATGGAGCTCCAGTGTCAATCGTATCAGACAGAGATCGAAGATTTACCTCCAGATTCTGGCCAAGTCTACAAGAGGCTTTGGGTACTAAAGTAAAGTTCAGTACTTCTTTTCATCCTCAAACAGATGGGCAGTCAGAGAGAACCATTCAGACTTTAGAAGATATGTTGAGAGCTTGTGTTATGGAATTTAAAGGTAGTTGGGATCAACATCTATCTTTGATGGAGTTTGCTTACAATAATAGTTACCATGCTAGTTTGGGCATGGCACCTTATGAGGCATTATATGGAAGGAAATGTAGAACTCCTATATGTTGGGATGAAGCAGGTGAGAGGAAACTCTTAGGTCCTGAGATTGTTCAGATTACTGTTGATAAGATAGAATTGATCAGATCAAAGTTGAAGACAGCTTAAGATAGACAGAAGAGTTACGCAGACCTAAAAAGGAATGACATCGAGTATCATGTGGGAGATAAGGTATTTTTGAAGGTTTCTCCTTGGAAGAGTGTCATGAGATTTGGCAAGAAAGGGAAGTTGAGTCCTCGGTTTATTGGGCCATATGAGATCGTGGAGCGAATTGGACCAGTTGCCTACAGATTAGCATTGCCACATGAATTGTCAAAGATTCACAATGTTTTCCACGTGTCCATGTTGAGAAAGTACAGATCAGATCCCTCCCACATTTTGCAGGAGAAACCAATTGAGTTGAGAGAAGATTTGACTTATGCTGAAGAACCAGTGGGAATTTTGGCTAGAGAATTGAGACAGCTGAGAAGCAGGACGATTCCATTGGTAAAAGTCCTTTGGGGTAAACACTCGAAAGCGGAAGCAACTTGGGAGTGTGAGGAAGACATAAGGAGTAAATATCCCCACTTGTTTCCACCCTATGGTATGTGAATTTCGAGGACGAAATTCTTTTAAGGGGGAGAGAGTTGTAACACCCCAAATTATTTTTACCCATATTTTATTTTATTATTTTTGGTGGGTGGAAAATTAAGGACTAAATTATTAAGTTTGTGGAAGTTGGAATTAAAAATGTGGTTAAGATCAAGTTTAGGGTGGCAAATGAAAATTTCCATGTGAGTATATATATGATGCCAAACCCTAAAATTTGTCTCAGCAACCACTTTCTTCATTTTTTTTAAGAGAGCAGACGTGAGGGAGAGAGAGAAAAAGAAGAAAAATAGAGAAATAGAGGTTTTGGTCCCGATCCGACCGATCCGAAGTTCAAACCCGACCGAGTCTTTAAGGAAAAGTGTAGATCTCGTCGAGAGGATTATTTTGGTGGTGATTTCATCTCGGGAAACTCCCAATTTTCGTAGAAATCTCGGTAAGAAATATTTGTGTTTTTTTTCTAGATTTCCCGTTGATCCGGAACTCCGATCGACGAACCGTCAGCGGCATTAGAACCGGGAAGAGGAGACGAATGCTCGTCCGTCATAATTTTCTTCATCCGATCGGTACGTGGCTCTCACGCGCGCCTTATGTGGCGGCGCGTGAGGCCCAAGCGAGGCCTGGGCGATCGGCGCGTGGCCACCACGCGCCGGACAGAATCTTCATGCCGACTTCCCGAGTCTCCTCCGTGATTTCCAGACCATTCCGAGTAGTAACGGACCTCCGAATCTTAATTTTCGTTAAGTTTGCGTGAGCGACCGAACCACATTTCTTGCATATTCTTTCATCTATTCTAGTTAGGATTATGTTCCTTATAGTAAATTCTTTTGACTTTTAGGTGATCGTGATACCGTAAGCAGGGACGGTCCTACTGCCTAGTTCCTTTATCTGTAGTCAGCTCACCAGGTGCGTGGATAAGCTTGTAACATTGATGTTTTCAAAAGTATATAGTATGTATGTTTTCTTAAATGAATTTTAAGGTAATGCATTAAATGAGTTTGTTCTTAGAAAGTTTATATTTTTGCTATAAGTATGGATCGAATATTGATTATGTTGAAATCATGTGTTTGTGATATATGAGAAACTTGCATGATTTGAGATATATGAGCATGGATTATGGAAATGATTTTTTTAGGATGCACCCCGTGTACATATATGTGCCAGTTTATTTGCCGTGAGATGAGGTCTCATGTTCCCAGTTTTGCTCCGGATGCCAGTTATTGCCGTGGGGATGCCCCATGTTGCCAGCTTTGCCGTATTTTCACGAGAGTGTGCATATAGATGAATAAACAGCTTTATTATTCAGAGTATTCTTGAGCAGTATGAGTTTTATGAGAAATGAGATTTATGATTTCAAGTAAATGTTGAATTTATTGATTTTCAGCTTTATGTACTTATTTATAGTATGAAATACTTATTCGATCCACCTTGTTACTTGTTTATCCACGGCACTAAGCTGTGATCCATTGCACTAAGTGTTAGCTTACCCTTTTCTTTAACATTTCAAGTTTAGCAGATTAGTAGGTCATCCTTTCCATCTGCTGTTTCGTCATCATTTCCTGCCAATAGAGAAAGGTTGTGCCAACAATAGAGTGTCCTTGTTATGTTTTTCTTGGAAGAATTTGTTATTTGGTTATAGGCATTTGAGCCTTTATTTGATACTGAGGATATTGTATTTTCTTTTTGGATATTCCTTTGAGTTGGATCATGGAGATCCTATGTTATGATGATATTTTCAGTTTAGATTTTTTCCTTGTATTTGGAGGATTAGTCCATATTACAGGGGAAACTCTACCAGTTTCTAGTTTTCGTCTCACCCCTACCCTACCTAAGGGGACGGGTGTGACACTTACATTCCTAACATGTTGCTTCTAATGGCTATTCTCTTGACTGAAGCCTACTACGAGAATCGCATATTTATTAACTATTATGAAAACGAAAACGCATTGTAAGTATAAATATAGGTTACTGATAATAGCAGTTGTTTGAGTTCTTCGAGAGTCCCTGAACAACCTATAATACATCATATAAACTAGTTTTTATTATTCTATGCACACAACGTACTATTTTTTGCTTTGTTAGAAGATTTTATGAGTAAATGCACTTTATGTTGGAAAATGCTCACTAGTAAGCATTTTGAGATACAATTTTAAGCATGGTCCACATCGTGTTAGTGGTTATTTTTGAGTGATTCAGATACTCCTCCGTGAGTAGTTCGGATGGTGTATTCATATGCTTAAAATGGTGCTTGGGTGAATGAGAAATTGTTGCTCAAAATTCACCCATTGGTGTTGGAAAATAAAGAGAAATAAGCTTGTCCCACATGGGAAAGCTAATAAAGGAAAATTGTGTTTATATATGATTGCTCATATGTATATGGGTAAGTGTTATAAGGATTGAGGCTCTCTCTACGTGCGTGCGCAGGGGTGCAAATCAAAATTCGATCTGTGGATATGGAAAACAGTCCAAACACAGTTGATCCAAACATGGCAGCCTCCTCGGCTGGCCAAGATGTTCAAGTCCTCTGGGCTTAATGTGGCAGCCTCTGTGGCTGGCCAAAGTGTTAATGTGGAAGCCTCTGTGGCTGGCCAAAGTGTTGATGCCTCTATGGCTAGACAACTTGTTGGACATGTGAGCCATGTCAATCATGGTGCGGAAAACCTGAAAAATTCATTGGTCAGAATTTCAAAAGGTGGCAACAGAAATTTTTTTTTTACTTGACCATGTTGAACCTTGCAAGGTTCCTAAAGAAAGATGCCATTGTACCCAAAGAGGGTGAGAATGATATTCAAGTGATTAGTGCCTTCGAAGCTTGGAAACATTCTGAATTCCTATGTAGGAATTATGTGCTGAATGGGCTGAGTGATTCCTTGTATAGTGTGTACGCCGGAATGAAAACAGCTAAGGGGCTTTGGGAATCCTTAGATAGAAAATATAAAACTGAGGACGCCGATACTAAGAAATTTGTTGTAGGCCGTTTCCTAGATTTTAAGATGGTTGACTCCAAAACTGTGTTAAGTCAAGTACAAGAATTGCAGATTATTCTAGCAGAAATTCATGCTGAGAGGATGGTTTTAAGTGAAACCTTCCAAGTAGCCTCGATAATTGAAAAACTACCACATGGTTGGAAAGATTTCAATAATTATTTAAAGCATAAGCGAAAAGAAATGAACATTGAAGACTTGGTTCTTAAGCGTAGAATTGAGGAAGATAACAGAGTATCTAACAAGAGAGGAGTAACTCATGAGGCCAAAGCAAATGTTGTTGAACATGGCCATAAGAACAAGAACCTCAAGAACAAAGGGTCAAAGATGGGCCCTAAATGAGGAATTTCCAAGAAATCCAAATTTCAAGGAAGATGCTTCAACTGTGACAAAATGGGTCACAAGTCTTCTGAGTGCAGACTGCCGAAGAAGAAAAAGAACCAAGAGGCTAATGTGATGGAAAACATGACTAAAGATGTCTCAGACATTAACCTTTCTACTGTGGTTTCTGAGGTGAATCTGGTGGGTTCTAACCCAAGAGAGTGGTGGATTGACACTGGTGCCACTCGACATGTGTGCTAAGACAAGAGTATGTTCTCTTTATTTGAGCCTGCTGGTAATGGGGAAAAAATATACATGGGAAATTCAGTAACATCTGAGATTGAAGGTCAAGGCAAGGTGATTCTGAAGATAACCTCTGGGAAAAAGTTGACTTTAAACAACGTTCTGTATGTACCAGAAATACGGAAGAATCTTGTGTCTGGATCACTTCAGAACAAGCACGGATTCTGGATGGTGTTCGAGTCTGATAAAGCAGTTTTGACCAAAAATGGCATGTATGTGGGAAAATGGTATGTAACTGATGGGCTCTTTAAGCTCAATGTAATGGTTGTTAAACCCAAGAATATCAATAAAGCTAGTTCTTCTGCTTATATTGTTGAGTACTCTGATCTATGGCATTGTAGATTAGGACATGTTAATTTTAATTCATTGCGGAAATTAATTAACATGAATCACATTCCCATTTTTAAAATTGATAACAGACATAAGTATGAAACTTGTGTTGAGGCAAAACTAACTAGATCATCATTTCATAGTATTGAAAGAAACTCTGAACCATTTGATCTAATTCATACCTATGTATGTGATTTTAATTCAATACAAACAAGAGGCGGTAATAAATATTTTATTACCTTTATTGATGATTGCATAAGATTTTGCTATGTGTATTTGATGAAAAGCAAAGACAAAGCTATAGAGAAATTTGTTCTCTATAAGAATGAAGTTGAGAAGCAACTGAATAAAAGAATTAAGAAGTTAAGAAGTGATTGTGGTGGTGAGTATGTTTTTGATTTTGAATCACTTTGTGAGCAAAATGAAATCATACATCAAACCACATCTCCTTATTCACCTCAATCCAATGGGATTGCAGAACGAAAGAATCGTACCTTGAAAGAAATGATGAATGCTATGTTAATCAGCTCTGGATTACCTCAAAATATTTTGGGATAAGCTTTTTTATCAGCTAATTACCTTTTAAATAAGGTACCACGGAAAGAAACAGGGAAAACTCCTTATGAAATGTGGAAATGAATAGTACATTCCTAAAAATTTCTACGAGTGTGGGGGTGTCTTGCCAAAGTAGTCATTCCTCCACCTAAGAAGGTGAAGATAGGACCAAAAACTGTTGATTGTATTTTCATAGGATATGAACATAACAGTAATGCTTATCGATTCTTGTGCATGAGTCTAATATACCAGATATTCACAAAAATACGATAATGGAGTCGAGGAATGCATCATTTTTGAATACTTTTTTCCTTGTAAAACTATTTCGAATTCAAATGTGCACAAACAGGCACATGAGGCTATCATTGAGATATTCAGGACCAAGAACACATAAATATTCCAGAGGATCAATAGATGTTGAACTTGAACCAGAACATAGCAAAAGAGCTAAAACGGAAAAAAATTCGTTTTGTCCAGATTTTCTGACATTTGCTAGAAATGATCCTCAAAACTATAACGAAACTGTAAGGTCAGCTGATGGTGCTTTTGTGGAAGATGCCATCAATAGTGAAATTGAATCCATCTTACAAAATCACACCTGGGAGTTAGTGGACCTTCCTCCAGGTGTAAACCTTTAGGGTCCAAGTGGATTTTTCAAAAAGAAAATGAATGCAGATGGATCAATTGACAAGTACAAAGCAATACTTGTATTAAAGGCTACAGACAACGTGAAAGTCTTGATTACTTTAACACTTCTCTTCTATAACGAGAATAAATTCCATAAGGATGATACTAGCGATTGCAGCTTTGCGCAATTCTTGAGGTACATCAGATGGATGTGAAAACAGCTTTCTAAATGGAGATTTA
This sequence comes from Zanthoxylum bungeanum, assembly GCA_019454045.1. Taxonomy (NCBI): domain Eukaryota; kingdom Viridiplantae; phylum Streptophyta; class Magnoliopsida; order Sapindales; family Rutaceae; genus Zanthoxylum; species Zanthoxylum bungeanum. The sequence goes on from SKCR01050311.1 coordinate 34,317, forward strand.
GATAAAGAAATCTACATGGAACAACCTGAATTTATAGCTTCAGGACAAGAAAGAAAGTCTGCAAGTTAGTAATTCTTATATGGATTGAAAGAGCTCCGAAACAGTGGCATAAAAAGTTTGACAACACCATGTTGGCAAATGTTTTCAAAATCAATGAATGTGATAAATGTATTTATGTCAGAGAGACAAAAGTTGGCCATGTCCATTTTAGTCTCTACGTTGATGACATATTGATTGTCGGAAGTGATGTTAAAATGGTGAAATCCACCAAGAATATGCTGAATCTAAGTTTGACATGAAAGACATGGGTCTAGCAGATGTCATTCTGGGAATAAAATCTTGAGAAGTCTAGATGGACTTATTTTGATCAGTCGCACTATGTGATAAAATTCTTGGTAAATTCAACAAAGATGATTCTGTTGTGGCTAAAACTCCTTTAGATGTGAGTCTACATCTATCAAAGAATATGGGAGAGGGTATATCTCAAGTAGAATACTCTAAAGTGATCGGGAGTCTGATGTATTTATCAAGTGTACAAGGCCTGATATAGCCTGTACAGTAAACAAGCTCAGCAGATATACGATATCCAGGGGTGTTGTTCACTGGAAAGCAATAGTAAGAATACTCAGGTACCTACTACGATTTACTCGTAATATGGGCCGCACTATCATAGATATCCAGCCGTAATCGAATGATACATTGATGCAAACTGGATATCTGATATGAAAGACTCAAAGTCTACCAGTGGCTATGTGTTTACACTAGCAGGTGCAGCTGTATCACTGGAAATCCTCCAAACAGACTGTGATAGCCAGATCTACAATGGAATCAGAATTCATTGCATTAGATAGTGTGCTGAAGAAGAAGAATGGCTGTGAAATTTTCTAGAGGAATTCCAAGTTAGCATAAGCCAGTGCCAGCAATTTGCATTCGTTGCGATAGTCAATCTGCAATTGGAGTGCATATAACAATATGTATAATGGTAAGTCTAGACATATTCGTCGTAGACACAATACCGTTAGACAATTACTCTCTCTACGGGAGTTATTTCGATTGACTATGTAACTCAAAGGATACATTGCAGATCCGCTAACCAAAGGGTTAAACAGAGAGTTAGTTGTGAAATCATCGAGGGGAATAGACTAAAGCCCATTAGATAAATGTTTATTATGAAGGAAAACCAAACCTTGTTGACTTGAGATCCCAAGATCTAGGTTCAATGGGACACCTACTCGTAAAAGACATAATTGGTTCACTGTGGGGGGGGGGGGGGTTACCCTCTAGTCCATTCCTATGGTGAAATGAAACAGTGATGCTCGTATGGAAGAGGTTAAGCAAAGGCTTTTAATGATTCTTATGCGTCGGGAATCCGAGCAGAGTAATACGAGCTACTCTTAAATAAGAAATCACCTATGTGAGAGAGAAGTGGGGCCGCTTCAAAGGGAATTGTACGTGGCTCAATTCTTAGAAACTCTTGCAGAACCAGGTAGATGTTCATAGCCAAAATGAACATAATAATGAGAACTCAGATGTGTTAGGTAAAATATTTGTGTGATATATGTTTTCATTTACATGAACGACAGTACAGTTCAATGACATTGTGTCCACTGTCAGCTAGTAAAGGAGATATATTTTCACAAGGGAAGGTTCAAAGGCTGAGGCCTACCTATCCTATGCAGGTGTTGAACCGTTGAACTCTTCAAGGTCATAATAAAATGTTTTCTATAAATAATTTTATTTGACGTATTTTCGCCAATTCATTCATGTGGGGGATTATTGGAAAATGCTCACTAGTAGCATTTTGAGATACAATTTAAGCATGGTCCACTTCGTGTTAGTGGTTGTTTTTGAGTGATTCGGATACTCCTCCGTGAGTAGTTCGGAATGATATATTCATATGCTTAAAATGGTGCTTGGGTGAATGAGAAATTGTTGCTCAAAATTCACCCATTGGTGTTGGAAAATAAAGAGAAATAAGCGTGTCTCACATGAGAAAGCTAATAAAGGAAAATTGTGTTTATATATAATTGCTCATATGTAGATGGGTAAGTGTTATAAGGATAGAGGCTCTCTCTACGTGCGCGCGCAGGGGGGTGCAAATCAAAATCCGAACATGCCTGACTCGTGTGCACCCTCGCGTCCTGTGTACACGAATGCCAGACCATATTGTGCGGGACCGGCCCAGCCACTTTTTGCAAGCCTCTTTATTTTTTCCAAGTTCTTTTGAAGTTCCATAACAGTTAAATTAATTTTATTAATTAACTGGGTAGTTACATCATATGAAAAGCCTCTCACTAACTCAATTTAATTGGTATGCTCATTTTCTTTTAAAAGTCCAGTGTTTTTTGTTTTTGATAAGAGATATAAAAAATATACTATTTTGTTGAAAGAGTTCTAACACTTCCTTGTTCGTTGAAAACGATTTTGGTGGTGCCCATTCTCGTTTATTTCCGTTGCATCCTGGGAAACAAACGTCTCACGTTCTACTGCACCATTCGGTATGAGACAAATTTGTTTTAAGGAGATTGTTGCCGCGTCAACAAGCCTCAGAATTCTCTCTGTTTGGTGCTGCTGGCTATTCTTGTTGCTGCTTCGATACTGCACTGCCTTCGTTACTGAATTGTTCCGGTCACTGGTTCGATACTGCACTGCCTTCGTTACTGATCTGTTTCTATCGCTGGTTCATTGCTGCACCGCCGTGACTAGTTCGCTGTCTGCAGTTGTCCTGAGACTGTGTTTATTTAATTACTCTTGTTGTGTTATTTCCTCTATTTATTATAGCAATCGTGTTGTGTTTTACTGTTTGTTCAGAGTCCTTTGTAAGAACACAGTAACCAAATATTTGTAATACTTTACACCCATATATTTTAATTTAATATCTAGTTTGTGAAATAAACCAATATATTATTATTAATTATTAATTTTTAATTTAATTATGTTCGTGTAGGTTAAAGGGTTCATCAACTTTTATCTTTTGAAAATAACAGCGTGTTATTTTACATACGTCACAATATAAATGCACCATTTCGTGCTTCATATCACTTTTGCTTTGCTTTGAGCCACTTGCACGCATGCATCATCGTCTTTGAGGATTGTTCTAAAGGCACCTCGATTATATTCTAATTACACCCGCATTCGGAATGCGATCGGCATGAACATGGGCGAGTTAGAAATGTTTGGTGCTTATTTAGCTGGATATATTGCTCGGCTATCTTCTGGATCTTAAGCCCAGTACTGATCCAGAAGATATAAGCCCAAATCAGACAATGGGGGTGTCTGCGAAAAGTAGTTGGGAGACCTCAACAGAAATTGTGATACATCTTTAAGCAAATCTGCTGCAAAAACACTCATCAAAAGTCTCTCGTCTCTGTGAATCGCCATGGAAACTCTAAGCTCATCAGCAACGATGGTTTCCCCATCCTCTTCTCCTCTCTCCATCTTCTCCACAAAACCCAAAAACTCGCCAGTTAGACTCCGACGATTCCCCGCCCCCTCCAAAAGTAATATCATTTCAAATTTTCAATCCCCTTCTATTTTATTATTTAACATTTGTTTATTTTCTATAATTAATTTCTTCGTATGGATACAGAGAATGGTAAAGACTCCGATCTACAATCCGATTCCAAAGAGACAAGCATCGTTCCTCTCTTCGGCAACCAAACGCTCTCAAAGGTTTTTTTTTTTAAATAAAATAAAAATTAAGACATTACAATTTAATTAATATCTGAATGGGAAAAAAAGTGTAGTTCATTTTGTGTTTTGGTGTAATTATGAATTAGGATGAGGCTATGGGGTTGGTTTTGAGTGCGGCGTCGGTGAGGGGATGGACGACGGGTTCGGGTATGGAAGGTCCACCGGTGCCAGCTGGAGCTGAGGAGGGATCTAGTACGGAGAAGGTCTCCACTTTTCCATGGTCCCTCTTCACGAAATCGCCACGTAGGCGTATGCGCGTTGCCTTCACTTGTAACGTTTGTGGTCAGAGAACCACTCGCGCTATCAATCCCCATGCGTACACTGACGGCACAGTCTTCGTTCAGGTAATTTAAAATAATTTTTAATCTCTAGGGTTTGTTGTTTGTGTTATTGTGCATTGATGATTGATGATTGATGATTGATGATTGATGATTGATGATTGATGATTGATGATTTTTCTGCAGTGCTGTGGATGCAATGTGTTTCATAAGTTGGTGGATAATTTGAACCTGTTTCACGAGATGAAGTGTTATGTGAATCCGAGTTTCAATTATAGAGATGCAAAGTGGGATGTTGGGTTCAAGTTATTCGATATGGATGATGATGATCATGATGATAGTAACGACGTTTTTCGGATCTAAAAAGCTCAATTGATTGCTTCATATACTGTACATTCCTTTTCTTATACTAAAGTTTATGTGGATCATGTTTGTACATAGGTTTTTCGTTATAATTTAGTTTGGTAGTGTAAGTAATGAGTTATTGGATTCATTTATAGTATAAAGAAGAAACATACTAAGCATGGAATCTCTGTTTGGTTAATTGTTTATGGTTTGCTTAATGTTCATGGTCAATTTCTAGTTCCTGTGTTTTTAGCAACATTTGATAAGGGATGAATTTGTGATATGATATGTTGAATGGAACTTTGGCAATAGTTATACACTTATACTTGTGTGATTAGAATTTTGTGAATAGGTGTACAGTATTTTGAGCTCTTCAGTTAACAGTGGCTGCAAATTTGGCTCCTTTTGATTTTAGGCACCACATACTTTAAAATAGTGCGAGCATTAGTTGAAAATTGAAAATTGCTTTCAGTTAAGGCAAAGTTTTGTGGCATTGTTATATCTTCAGAAATGGTAAAATCTCAATTCTCATGTGAGTGTTTCTTTCCTTGTGGCTTTCCGGTGGCATGAATTCCTGTCGATTG
>SKCR01050312.1:0-38282 GCA_019454045.1 Zanthoxylum bungeanum
GCTGAAAGAGACGCGATCCAACTTGAAGGGGTCGGGGATTGTGCTGAGATCATCCCGATGGTAACTGCCCGGCCTGGATATGGGGCCTATCCATGCGGCCATTCGCTTCTGCAAATGGGAGATATCTGAGGAGGAATTTCAGAAGTGGCTCCCCCCTTCTTTTGAGAGGTGATGGATCCCGACCCGATTTCCTTGCCCCGATCTCCCAGGTTTTCCAAGAAAGCCGACCTAGGTTCCTGCTCCTGGCGAGGACTATCCTGAGATTCCGCCTCCCATTCTTGAAGTAGAGGTCTTCCGTGCCGCTGAGGTTGAAGTTTCTGTTCCAGTTCTTGAGACCGAGCTGATCCATCCATCGTCTGAGCTAGTCGGGGAAGAACTTCCTGCCCCTGCGCGGGCTGATTAAAGAAGGGGTAACCCGGGCGGGGCCCTGTGTATACTTGTCCCTTTTTTTTGTAATGACTCTTCATGCTGTATTTTGATATATATATATATGTATATATCTTTATGTTTTTTTCTTGTCTCTTTCTTTTTTGTTGTTCTTTTTGTTCTTTATCCGAACATTTGAGACCCATCCGTGGGGGACGAAATGAGCTGGAGGGATGTAATCCAATCCCGAGCTAGGCTCTGGGGGAATGTTACCTCCCCAGTTCGAAGAGGATCGACTCGGTGAGACGTAACCCGACCCCGAGTTGAAGAAACACTTGGCCCTGGGGGTGTTTACGTCCCCAGACCAAAAGGACGGACACGACCCGACCCCGAGCTGATTGAACACTTGGCCCTGGGGGATGTTACATCCCCAGACCAAAAGGACGACTCGGTGGGACACGACCCGACCCCGAGCTGAGATGAATACGGTCCTGGGGGAATGTTACGTCCCCAGACCAAAAGGACGGACTCTTTGGGACACGACCCGACCCCGAGCTGAGATGAACACTTGGCCCTGGGGGAATGTTACGTCCCCAGACCAAAAGGATGGACTCGGTGGGACACGACCCGACCCCGAGCTGAGATGAACACTTGGCCCTGGGGGAATGTTACGTCCACAGACCAAAAAGGACGGACTCGGTGGGACACGACCCGACCCCGAGCTGAGATGAATACGGCCCTGGGGGAATGTTACGTCCCCAGACCAAAAGACGGACTCGGTGGGACGTAACCCGACCCCGAGCTGAGAGAATACGGCCATGAGGGAATGTTACGTCCCCAGACCAAAAGACGGACTCGGTGGGACGTAACCCGACCCCGAGCTGAGAGAAACCAAGTGACCTCGGTGGAACGAATCCAGCCCCGAGCCGAATAAACAAGTGGCCTTGGCGGAACAAATCCAGCCCGAGCCTGACTAACCACGTGGCCTCGGCGGAACAAAATCCAGCTCTGGGCCAGGTAATCTTTGGGACTTGCTCAGAAGGGAATGGAATCACCTTCTGAAGCCTTACCGAATCTGGCACGGGCGTCCCCTTGCCAGACCAGCGAAAAACAAAATCAAAATTCTGAAAAATAAGAAAAAAGGTGGGGGTGACTCAGCACTTGTCCCAAAAGAAAACTTTTTACAAATGTAAACAACAGCACGGATGCCTCAAAACAGCGTCATGCCCGAGGTCTCCAAAACACAATTCTAAATCTTTCAATTCAGTGTCCCGGCGAGCAGGATTTGGATCAGTTGAGTGTTTGAATGGTGATGGTACATCCTCTACACGTCGGGTCACTGTGGAGCCTGTGTATTGTATGAGGGCTCCTCCTTACCACGCTGGAGCAGACACACGCTACAGGGGCACAACGCATCCCCGTGCTGCGCCTCTCTCGGATCCAAATGATGAATGTATCTAAGAGTGTCCGGGATGCTAAGGGCATATTCCTCCTTAGGTCCGGCATCACTGGAGCTAGCAATCGCCACGAGGGCGTCATCACCCCCCGTGCTATGCTTTCCCACGGATCCATTTCATCGGGTAATTGAGGATCAAAGGAGTGTTCGACACATCAAGGGTATGTTCCTCCTTATGTTCGGTAACACTGGAGTAAGCAATCGTCACAGGGGTATCATCCCTCCCTGTGCTATGCTTCTCACGGATCCTGTGCATCGAGTATGTCCCTGAGGACCCCGAGCCAAGAGAGATACTTGGTTCTGGGGGAACGTCCCGTCCCCAGACCAACGAGCATGACTTGGTGGGACGTAACCCGACCCCGAGCCGGACGGCCTCGGCGGAATAAGATCCAGCCCCGAGCTGTTTGAAACATTAAGGGCATATTCCTCCTTATGTTCGGCAATACGGGAGTAAGCAATCGCCGCAGGGGTATCATCCCTCCCTGTGCTATGCTTCTCACGGATCTGTCCTCTGATTTACCTTCTACCTTGCTATTTAATGCTTGTATGGAGTCGAATGATTCTGGTGTGACTTTGTGCCTTTTTATGGTGGTAGCCGTGGTCGGGTAGTTGCGGGTTTTGTGATTTTGGCTTTGGACCGTCGTATTGAGTATGTCCCCGGGTTTTTTGAATATGGTTAAAAAAATTATTTTTTTTTATAGAAGAGCGGGTGAAAAAAAAGAAAGTTTTTTATTTATACTCGGGGACATACTGCCCTTCTTACAACTCTCTGCGGGTCATTTTGAGATAGGCTCTGTATTTGAATTATGTCCCTTATTTGTTTGCTGCAAAAGAAAAGAGAGGTAGCGGGAGTTTTACTGAAAGTATTTTCTCAGCATCTCGGCGTTCCATGGCTTTTTCAATCTCGTGCCGTCCGGCTGTTCTAAGATGTATACCCCTGGCCTTACTACTTTCACTACCTTGTAGGGCCCCTCCCATTTGGCACCTAGCGAGCATTCCTCTGGCCTTCGGGTATTTAGAGTGATCCTTCTTAGCACTAGGTCGCCCGAGATGAAAGTGCGTGTCCGGATTCTTCTATTGTAGAAACGGGCCATCCTTTGTTGGTAGATTGCTGTTTTTATGACTGATCTTTCTCTCTTCTCTTCGATTAGGTCGAGGTGGTTTCTGATAAGTCCTTCATTCTATTTGCTCTCGTAGTGCTGGACCCTGTGGGAGGTTACCCCGATTTCTGCCGGGATGACAGCTTCATAACCGTATGCTAAGGAGAACGGGGTTTCTCCTGTGGAGTTTTTATAGGTTGTCCGGTGTGCCCATAGTACTTCTGGTAATTCCTCAACCCATAAACCTTTGCTGGATCCGAGCTGAGCTTTCAGGTTGGCCTTGATGGTCTTGTTCGTTGCCTCGACCTGTCCGTTTGACTTGGGGGGCTGGTGTGGCGAACCTTAGGGCGATCTGGAGGTCCTCCGCAGAGTTTTCTGAAGCCTTTGCTATCAAACTGCTTCCCGTTGTCGGTGATGATGGCTCGGGGGATTCCGAATCGGCAAACGATATTTTTCTTTAGGAATTCAGTGGCTTTTTTCTCCGTTATGGTGGATAATGGCTCTGCTTCCACCCATTTGGTGAAATAGTCTATGGCTACGATGGCGTATTTTGCCTGTCCTTTCCCTCGTGGCATTGGCCCAATGATGTCTAGTCCCCACTAGGCGAATGGCCAGGGGCTGAGCAGTGAGCAGTGTAGTCAATTGTTCTGCTGGTTGGTGGTGGAGATTTGCGTTTTTCTGACATCCTTCGCACCTGCGGGCCACTTTTATGCCGTCCTGGTGCATGGTCGGCCAGTAAAAACCTTGTCTTAGGGCTTTAAAAGTAATTGAGTGACCCCCGGAGTGGCTTCCGCAGATGCCCGTATGTATCTCCCTGAGTACATAATTTGCCTCTTCCTCTGCTAGACATCTTAAGAGGGGGACTGAGTATCCTCTTCGGTAAAGTACCCCGTTGATTAGGGAAAATCTGGTGCTTTTGTATCTTAACTTCCTGGCCTCTGTTTTGTCTCCTGGTGTTTCCCCTGTTTCCAGGTATTTTCTGATGGGTTGCATCCATGAGGTTTTGCTTTCTTTATCTAGAACTTCTACTTCAGTTTCCCCCACGCTTTTTTCCCGGACGTAAATCAAAGGGATTATTCTGGGGTGCTCGGCTTTTGTTGAGGAGGCGAGTCGTGCCAGAGAGTCTGCTTCACAATTGTCTTCTCGTGAGATTTGTTCGAAGCGTACATTCCCCATCTTCCTCGTTACCTTTCGCACTTCGGTCAGATAGGCCATCATGCTAGGCTCTTTGGCTTGGAATGCTCCATTTAGTTGCTGAATGGCTAACTGCGAGTCACTTCTTACTACCACATCTCGGATCCCTAGTACCGTGCATAGTCTTAAACCGCCCAGTATTGCTTCGTATTCTGCTTCATTGTTGGTCGCTACGAAAGCGAATTTCAGGGCGAGCGGGATTTCTTCTCATTTGTTGTTCTTTAGGATGATTCCCGCGCCATTGCCTTGTGTGCTGGCGGAACCGTCTACAGACATCTCCCATTCGTCTTCTTCTATCATCGTCAGGACCTGGGGTTTGGTAATTCGGCGACAAAATCTGCCAAGGCTTGTCCTTTGATTGCTGCTATCGGGAGGTAGGAGATGTCGTGTTCACTTAGCTCTACCGACCATTTTACTAGTCTGCCGGAAAATTCTGGCCGCTGCAGAATTTGTTTTAGGGGGTGATCGGTGTAGACCCTGATAGGATGGGCCTGGAAGTAAGGCCGTAATTTCCGAGCTGCCGTGATCAATGAAAGGGCGACCAGTTCATGTACTGGATATCGGGTCTCGGCGTCTAGAAGGGCTTTGCTATTGTAGTAAACAGGTTTCTGGACCTTGTCGGTTTCTTGTATCAGTACCGAACTTACTGCTCGCTCCGAAACGGCCAGGTATAAGTATAATGTTTCCCCCGGGAGTGGTTTTGCCAGGAGTGGGGGCTGTACTAGATACTGCTTCAGTTGCTGGAAGGCTTCCTCGCACTCGGGTGTCCAGTCGATATCCTTTTTTGCTTTATGGATCCCTTTGAAGAAAGGGTGGCATTTGTCAGTTGCTCGTGATATGAATTGATTGAGCGCAGCCACTCTACCGGTCAGACTTTGTACTTCTTTCACTGTCTTGGGGGATTTTAGGCCCAGTATTGCCTGGATCTTCTGTAGGTTTGCTTCGATGCCTCGGGCACTCACCATGTAACCTAAAAACTTTCCTGAGGCTACCCGAAGGTACATTTCTCTGGATTGAGTTTCAGGTTGTATCTCCTTAATAGCTCGAAGGTCTTTTTTAGGTCGGCCATGTGATAGCTTGGTTTTTTTGACATTGTTATCATGTCATCGACGTAAACTAGCATTGTCGTGCCAATGAGTGGTTTGAAAACTTTGTTTACCAACCTTTGAAGGTTGCCCCAGCATTTTTAGCCCGAAGGGCATCACTCTGTAGCAGTAAAGTCCTTGATCGGTAATGAAAGTGGTCTTCTCTTCGTCTGCAGGGCACATTTTGACTTGGTTGTATCCGGAGAAAGCATCTATAAAGCTCAGTAATCCCTGACAAGCTGTGGCGTCCACTAGCTGGTCTATGTTCGGCAAAGGGAAGCTGTCCTTTGGGCACGCCTTGTTTAGGTCGGTGAAATCGACACACATTCGCCACTTGCCATTGTTCTTTCTGACTAACACTACGTTCGATACCCAATCTGGGTACCTTGCTTCCCTGATGAGACATGCCTTTAGTAACTTCTCGACTTCGGCTGCTATTGCTTTACTCCTTTCTTGGTTAAAGTTCCTTCTCTTTTGCCTGACCGGCTTGCGTGATGGGTCTACTGCTAGGCGGTGATTGACGAATCTTGGGTCGATCCCAGGCATGTCATCGTATCCCCAGGCAAAGACGTCCGGGTATTCTTTCAGGCATTCTAGCAGATCTTGTTGTAGAGACTTGCTCAGGCCTCCCCCTATCTTTATGCTCTTTCCCGGCCCGTGAAGTTCTATTTCTTTTGTCTCCTCAGCTGCGGCGAGTCGGGCATTTTTGTTTGGCCGAGGCCCAGGGTTTCTGTTTTCTTCTTCTTCACCCAGGCTTCTTTGTCGTTTTCGGGTATCTTCTTTGATGCAGAGAGTCTCTCGTGAGAGAGTTGCGAAGCAGCTGCGAGCTATTTTCTGGCTTCCGCATACGATTCTGATCCTCTCCCGGGTGGGGAATTTCAGTTTTAGGTGGTAGCAGGACATTGCGGCTTTTGTTTTCATCATGAAAGGTCGTCCGATGATGGCTTCATAGTTGCTCATGCAGTCTACTACAGTGAAGTCTGTCATGATCGTCCGGGTCCGGGGATATGTCCCGACTGTTATTGCCAACTGTATCCTTCCCAGTGGGATGACGGTTGATCCTCCGAAACCGTATAGGGGAGTGCTATCGTCGGTTAGGGCTGCATACTCTACCCCTAGGTTATCCAATGCTTCTCTGGAAATTATGTCAACTGCGCTTCCGGGGTCCACTAGGATTCTTTCTACTTCTGACCCGCTAATCACTGCTTTGATTATTAACGCATCGTCATGAGGGAAAATCACCCCTCGGGTGTCTTCATTGGTAAACATTATCGGTACCGACCGGCTTCCCTGGAGCCCTGTGACCTGCTCTGTTTCTAGGACGTCCGGTCCTCGGGTCCTGCTGTAGTCTTTTCTTGACCGGTTAGAGCTTCCGGCCAGCGTTTTCCCTCCTGCGATGATATTGATTTGGCGGCTATGTGCTCTTTGTCTGGCTGTCATAACTTCGTGGTCAATGTATTTGTTCAGATATCCGTTTCGTGCTAGGTCTTCCATCTGTTCCCGTAGATCTTTACACCCATCTGTTGCATGTCTCATGGAGTTGTGATGTATGCAATAAGCCTTTTGGTTCCTTTTGTCCGGGGGAAATCTTCTTTGGTCGGGTTCTACTAAGAAGCCTTTTTCCTGGATCTCCATGACAATTTGCCCTAACGGTTTCTTTAGGGGAATGTAGGCATCTTCTCCGACCACATGATTTACTTGGATCGGCGCCCTTCTCTCTTGGTTGTCTCGGTGCAGTGGTTTGAACTCCTTGCGCTTTGGGGGTGGTCTTATGGATTCTCTTTCTACACGGTGGGGGGTACCCTCCCTTGTGGTCCTTTCTCTGATGGTGTTCCCTTTTAGGGATATTTTCTCCTCGTTTTCTAATAGAACGAATTTTCGGGCCACCTCCAGGGCGGTCGCGTAGTCCGAGGTGTCTTGGATCCTTAGGTGGGTCCATAGCCTCTCAACTTTCAAGGCTCCCTTCAAGCTTTCCAGGGCCTCGGAAGATTCATACCCTCCGACTTCGAGTACTATATTGTGGTATCTTTCAATAAATATTTTCAAAGGTTCATCGTCTCCTTGTTTCATAAGTCTTAGTTCTTTCTGGGGACACAAGCCCCCTTGAAGTGCCGTATGAATGATTTTCTGAGTTATGTGAAGCTGCTGATGCTTCTTGGGGCTAGGCTTCTATACCATAGGATGGCCGGTCTGGCTAGAGTTAAGGGGAACACTTTGCAAATGGCGTCCCATGTTACCCCTTGTACCTCCATTAGTAGGACGAAGCCTTCGATGTGGGTTTTGGGATCGGTATGGCCCTTGTATGGTGCCATGGTTGGCATGCTGAATCTTTTTGGGAATTTTTCTGACCTTATTTCTTCTGTGAGGGGGGACTCATCTTTACCGTCCCGGGCATCCCCTATGTCTGTATTGGGGAATACTCCCCATCTGGCTAGCTCCTCCCGTAACCAATATTTCATGTTGTTGTCTTTGATTCCATGCCGCCTCTTGTGGTTTCCTCTCTTTCTGTTGTCTTGGGTGTGGTGCTTCTCAGGTCCGGTATCTTCCCGTGCTCTTTCGTCACATTCTTTCCCTCTTCTCCTGGTGTTGTGAGGGCTATCGTAGGAGGAGTCTGGTGATGATTTGTCATCCTCTTCCTCCCACATGTCCTCAGTTTGGGAATCTTTCTGAACCACCACAGATCTTACCCCATAGGGGCCCCTCCTCCGGGGTCTGTCGTCCTCACTTGTGTCAACAATTCTTTTTCCCTCTGCTATTTCGTTCCTTCGTCGGCTAGTCCCGGTCTCGAATTTACCGTCGTGCGTTCCTTCTATCTTTTCCAACCGGTCTACTATGGTTTTTAGCAGGGTTTGATTTTCCTCCCTTTCTTTCCTTAGGTTCTCTTCGATCTTCTCCATCCAATCTGCAGCCGAGCTCCCTGATGATTGGTGGTTTCCACCTTCCGCCATAATCTCACTACGCGTGTTGCTTTTTGTTTGTTCCCCACAGACGGCGCCAACTGTTGACGGTGGATTTTGTCTCAGGGCAATATGGGAATATCACTCCCGAGGAAATCCTCCTTCAATAGTGAATTTGTTTGGTTATGGGGGACCAAAGGCAAATTTAGCAGAAAACAGATAAATACACCAATCAACAAGGGGATTTAACGTGGTTCGGTGGATTTGGATCCGACCTACGTCCACGGACACAAACAAGATGCTGTATTTTTATTATTCGAGCACGCTTTTCAGATCTCTTTTTGTTTTTTACAAGTCAGAGCTTGATGATTCTCATCCCATTACACATACTCTGCCCTCCTATTTATAATAATACAGAAATCAGACTCCTATTGGTATAAGATTTCCTGGTCGAATCAGTGTCCTCCTCTTGCAAGGATTCCTAGTCTAATATCGCCTTCGCTTTTCTTATTTCTTTTTGGATTCTGACTCATTACTTTTCCTTGTGAAAGTAGGATTTATCTTATTCTCAAGGATATGGTGTTATCTTCTTGAGCATATCTCGCCATCTAGTCGGTCTTCATAAGGTCGGTCATGATAGTCCTTTGTACTGGGAACGCTGCTGTCGACCTGATAGTGTCCGGTTATCTGAACAAAAATGTGCTCGGTCACCGGTCATAAAATGCTCGGTCTATATATGTTGTGGTCGGTTTGAAACCGTAAGGTGCTTGTTCTTTTGTTGCAAAGTGGTCGGGTTGGCTTTAACGATCTCACCCAAGTAGGGAATTACCCTTCCATCCTCGTTGTGTTGCTTTAAATATCATAGTGCCTGAAAACACCATCAACAGAATTATTAAATTGTTGCACGAATGACGTGATACCTCCGTTGTATGGTAGATTTTCTTCAAGTACTTGCAAAACAAATAAATGGTTATACCGAAAATACCTTTTATATGTATGGTTTGTTATGGGAATGTAAACCTTTATTTAACAATAATAATATATTAACAAATATCCAATAATTGAAAAGTGCCAAAATTTCTCATCAATTTAAACCTATCTACCTAAAAGAAATAACAAAAAATAAGATTTGCTAGCGTCAATATAAAAAGGCAATTAGTGATGAATAGTCAGAATCATTCTCTCATTATTCACTTTCAATTCTTCATAATTCATTCTCTTTGGAACATGGTGATGAGTGGTAAATGTATCACTATTTCTCACTCATTTGACCTAATATTTTGTATAGTTTCTTGAGTTTTGTGAATATTTTGATGTGTTTTGTGCCATTTTGTAGATAAATAAAATTCCAGGACTCTCTGGAAGTAATTTAGGGCCAAAACAGTGAAAAACGGACAAAAGGATAAAATCGTATTTTGACGCGTCGCGACGCGCAAGCCTTCTGCGTCACGACCTCTAACGTACGCCACCTGCTCGAATGTGGCGTACGTTAGAGGTCGTATCACACAAGTTAATATATTATATTAAGAGAGATATCTAAAATAGTAGTGATAAAAGTTGATCCTCTAGCCCTAGCATTTTCTTTTATTGTAATTTTCTTTATTTACCTTTTCAGCATTTTACTTTATATCTTTTATTTTTAAGTTTTTACTAGCCCTAGTATGTATCGTAACTAAGTTAGTTATCTGGGGTTGTGATGAATTCCAATATCACCGGTTTATAAATGGGTTATTTTATAGTTTGGGTAATATAAAAGTTTACTTATTAAGTCTTAAGCTTAATGTTTCTTGTTAACTGGCCATTAATAAGATTGATCTGGTAAACTTAAAATAAACTTGACAAAGGAATTTTAGGTTTTAGCATTAGACTTAATAACCCACGATCTACATTGAGGATAGATAACTGATGAACGGAAAATATATCAATATTTACCGCCCCTTTTACTTAATATTTTGTTTAGTTTCCCGGGTTTGATAAACGTTTTGATGTGTTTTAGTTTATTTTGCAGATAAAATAATATTGTGACACAATGAAATCATTTAGGAGGAAATGTAGGTCAAATAAGGGCAAAAATTTGACTTGACATATTAATTTTGGAGATTGGAAACTTGAAAGGGCGCTTTAACGAAGTGCAGTTTTGGAAATTCCAGTTTTGCGCATCTGTCATATTTTAAGCATAACGTTTTACTCCGATATCAGATTGAGCTGATTCAAGTTCCAGATTAAATAAGACTCAAAGATCTACAACTTTGAAAGACAAAATAATTTCGAATTCTGAAGATTTCATGCCCGAAATTGATGAAACATCGAGAAGTGTGTTGTGTGTAATTATTAAAGTCATTTTCAAAGCAAAAAATAAATTAATAAATAAATAATAAAAATTATCAAATCACCACCAAACATGATAAGCAATTAGTGGAGCAATTAATAATGGATTTGGTGGAGCAATTAATGGATGAATTAATAATGGATTTGGTGGATGATTTGATGGAGGCAAAATTTTGCCTATAAATACCAAGCCATTTCATTTGTAAATTCATACTTTCTTCTAAGAAATTCCTTAAGAATACTAAGAAGATTGTATCTTGTTTGTTTATTTACAGCTTTCAGTAATTAATTTCCGCTTTCGCACTTTCTTTTCTTTACTTTCAGTTCTTACTTTCCGCAATTTACTTTTACGCACAATACTTTTCTTTCTTTAATTTTCAGTTTTTACTTTTCAATAATGAGGAGGTAACTCCCCTTTGCTGGGGTAAAGGGTAAAACTTTTATTACTAAATTTAGATTAATCTCCCTTAATTATAATATATAAACTAGTTAAAACCTGACTTAACGAGGATACCGTCATATTGGTCGGTTGGTAATTATTTAAATTGGTTTTAACCTGACTAAACTGGATACCGCTTGATTGGTCGGTTGTAATTAATTATTAATTTGACTTAATCTGGATACCGCCTATATGGCTGGTTGGTAATTATCATGCAAACTTAATATATTATATTAAGGGAGATATCTAAAATAGAAGTAATAAAAGTGGATCCTTTTACCTCAACATTTTCTTTTATTGTACTTTTACTTTATTTACTTTTCAGCAATTTACTTTTCAGCATTTACTTTTCAGCAATTTACTTTTAGCAATTTACTTTCCGCATTTACTTTTCAGTAATTTACTTTCAGCATTTACTTTTTAGCATTTATTTTCAGTATTTAATTTCAGCATTTACTTTCCGTCATTTACTTTTCAGCAATTTACTTTTCAGCATTTTACTTTATGTCTTTTATTTTATTTAAGTTTTTACTAGCCCTAGTTATGTGTCGTAACTAAGTTAGTTATCTGAGATTCTGATGAATTCTAATATCACCGGTTTATAAGGAGTTATTTTATAGTTTGGGTAATTTAAAGGTTTACTTATTAAGTCTTAAGCTTAATGCTTTTTGTTGTCTGATCACCAATAAGATTGATGTGGTAAATCTAAAATACACTTGACAAAGGAATTTTAGGTTTCAGCCTTAGACTTAATAGCCCACGATCTTCCTTGAGGATAGATAACCATTTAATAGATTTCCTTACAGGATAGACATATACCTGTCGGACGGGGGTAGCCATAATTGGAACTTAAACTTAATGAATCCAGATAATTTGGTTGACATAGACATATGGTTCAATTGGGTTAAACATGGTATTTACGTCTGACCATCGACATAGGCTTTTCCATAATTTAGTGTTCCAGGTTAGTAAACCGATTTATTACACAACCATGAAATAACCACTTCATCTTTTAAAAGAAATTAGAAAGATTCACAACCCTAGATAGTTTTTAATATTGAATTTTCTTAAACCTACTTTTGTGCAATTTTATTTACTTGTTTTTAAATTTAGAATCTCATCACCATTTCAAATCAATCAATCAACCTGTTAGATACTAGTAATCATTTGACCTCATAAAATTAATAGATTTGGTATTAAGTCCTCGTGAGATCGATACTTTTTATACTACTTGAACGATACGTACGCTTGCGTTATACGTGTGTGTTTACGCCGGTCAATAACCCTTTAATAGATTTCCTACAGGATAGACATATACCTGTCGGGCGGGGTAGCATAATTGAAACTTAATCTTAATAAATTCATGTAATTTGGTTGACATAGATATATGATTCAATTGGGTTATATTGGGTATTTGCATCTGACCATCGACAGAGGCTTTTGCATAATTTCGTGTTACAGGTTAGTAAACCGACATATTACACAAACATGAATAACCACTTCATCTTTAGAAAGATATTGGAAGAAATCACAACCATAATTTAGTGTTCCAGGTTAGTAAACCGATTTATTACACAATCATGAAATAACCACTTCATCTTTTAAAAGATATTAGAAAGATTCACAACCCTAGATAGTTTTTATTATTGAATTTTTCTTAAACCTACTATTGTGCAATTTTTTTTACTTGTTTTTAAATTTAGAATCATCACCATTTCAAATCAATCAATCAACCTGTTAGATACTAGTAATCATTTGACCTCATAAAATTAATAGATTTGGTATTAAGTCCTCGTGGGATCGATACTTTTTATACTACTGAACGATACGTGCTCTTGCGTTATACGCGTGTGATTTCGCACCGGTCAAGTTTTTGGCGCCGTTGTCGGGGACTTATTTATCTTCACTATTAGTTTTGGGGTTATATACGTTACTTGTATCTAATTATTTTTACTTATTGTTTTTGTTTTCTTGTGTTTCAGGTTCTCAGAAACTTCATGAGACGAACCAGAAGCTTTGAACTCTGACCGCTTGACCCATAAATTGAAAGAACCATCAGACAGTTGAGAGGGAAAGATGAGAAGGCCAAAAAGCTTTAGTCAACATGGAACCTGAACCTTTGGAAGTTGCACCACCAATACCCATTCGAGATAGAACCATTCTGGTGGTCGACGACTTCATTTCATGTATTGTATTTCCTCCTTTACCAGCAAATGCGTGTGACATCAAAAGATGCATTCAGATGATTCAACAGCCAGTTCAGTTCGGGGGGAATGCAACTGAAGATCCTAATGCCCACATCAGTAACTTCCTGGAAGTTTGCGGCACTTTCAACTACAACAGAGCATCAGAAGAAGCAATGAGACTACGAGTTTTTCCATATTCCTTGAAGGACAGAGCAAAAGCTTGGCTACATTCACTACCAGCAGGTTCCATCACAACTTGGAACACTTTAGCCACCAAATTCCTTGCAAAGTATTTTCCACCAGCCAGAACAACAAAACTGAGAAATGACATCACATCTTTTGTACAACAAGATTTAGAATCCCTCTGTGAAGCTTGGGAAGATTCAAAGATTTACTCAGGAAATGTCCTCACCATGAGATTGCAAAATGGCTTCAAGTCCAAACATTCTATAATGGACTTTCTAGAATAATGAGAACCACAATTGATGCTGCTGTTGGAGGAGCTTTAATGGAAAAAGGAGAAGATCAAGCTTGTGAACTAATCGAAGAAATGACCAACAATAATTCCTTGTGGCCAACAGAAAGGAGCATGATCCAGAGAATTGCGGTAATTTATGAAAGTGGAGCCAATACAGCAATCAACGCCAAGCTAGATCAGATATGCAAATTCATGGAGACTTTTACCACTGGATCCACAAGTTCACCATATGGAGGAGCACCAGAGTCGAACCAACTTGAAGAAACAGTGAATTATGTCAACAATTTCAACAGACAGGGGAACAATCCATATTCTAACACCTACAACCCAGGGTGGATGAATCATCCTAATTTTTCATGGAGCAACAATTCAGGCCAACAGCAGAACTATCCACCACCTGGATTCCAGCAACAGAATAAAGGCCAGGAGCAGGCAAATGAACCAGGAATAACAAAGTGTTGACCCACTTGAAAAATATAGAAGCAAACACGACTCTCAAGCAGCAAGATATAATGCTATGTTTCATCTCATGCAGTATTAATTCAAAGTCAATCTACTTCTATTAAAGCACTGGAGAATCAAATTGGACAACTGGCAAATGCTCAGAGTTACAGACCGCCAGATACCCTTCCTAGCAACACAGAACCAAATCCAAGAAACATGGGAATGAGCAATGCCATGCCATCATATTAAAAAGTGGTACTGAAATCAATAAAGATGTTAGAGCCAAACAGCTACTGAGGAAGTTCCAAAAGAAACAAGCAACAGATGGAGGAAAAAGAAGCAAAGGAAAAAGAACAGATCATTCCACCTCCACATTTTCCTCAGCGTCTTCAGAAGAACAATTGGACAAGCAGTTTTCTCGGTTCCTGGAGATCTTCAAAAGCTACATATCAACATTCCATTTGCAGAAGCGTTGGAACAAATGCCCAGCTATGCCAAATTCATGAAAGACATTCTTTCACGAAAGCGGAGATTGGGAGATTACGAGACAGTAGCATTATCAGAAGAATGCAATGCTATCATTCAGAGGAAACTTCCCCCAAAGTTGAAAGATCCTGGCAGTTTCATTGTTCCTTGCATCATAGGAGAACATACTTTGGTTAAGGCTTTTTGTGATTTAGGTGCAAGTGTTAACTTGATGCATTTTTCTATTTTCAGGAACTGCAGATTGGAGAAACAATGCCAACTTCAGTCTCACTACAACTTGCTGATAAACGCTCGTATTTCCAAGAGGCGTAGTTGAGGATGTGTTGGTCAAGGTTGAAAATTCATTTTCCCATCAGATTTTATTGTCCTTGATATGGAGGAAGACGCAGACGTGCCAATCATCCTCGGGAGACCATTCTTGGCTACAGGTCGAACCATTATTGATATACAAAAAGGAGAATTAACCATGAGGGTACAAGACCAAGAAGTAACATTCAATGTTTTCAAGGCCATGAATTTCCTAGATGATGAAAGAAGGAGGAATGTTTCAGACTTGATGTGATACACAGTACCATTCAGAACTCCAATGCAATGCAAAGTTCTATTGACAAACTAAACATGTCAATTGCCTGTGAAGCCTAAAGATAAAGCATCTTTTGCACTTAAAGAGTCAATTCTTGCACTACAAGCAACAGAAGAGAAAAAGATCCACCAGCTCAACGAATTGGAGGAATTTCACATACAGCCTTTTGAGGATGCCAAATTGTACAAAGAAAAGGCCAAGAAGACATGATGAGAAATTAGTGCGCATACAACTGGAACCAGGGCATAAGGTACTGTTAAACAAATCAAGGGTGGAATTCTTCCCATGGAAGCCAAAATCACTGTGGTCAGGTCCATTTGTGATCACAAAAGTTTTACCAGATAGAGCCGTTGAGATACATGATCCTGACTCCAGCAAAACTTTCAATGTTAAAAACAAGCATGTTAAGCACTACTGGGGAGAATCATTTGAGCGACAAAAAGAAAGTGTCACACTTTCAGATTCAGCCTAACGTTTAGAAGTCACGTCTAGCTGACGACGTTTAAACTTAGAGCTAGCATGGAGGCAACCCATGCAATTTGTGTATATATTGTGATCTGGTTGTGTATTTATTTTTTTGTGTTTTTTTTTATTTTTGCAGGTTAAGTCATTTCAAGATGGAAGAAGCTCTCGCAATCTTCGCAAGCAATTTCCTTCTCTCCCTCAAAAATCTCTGATGAAAGTCTACAAAGCTCGTTTTGAACGGATGAGACTACTGATGATCAAAGGTATTTCTACTGACATTCGTTGGATTATTGAAGCACGAGTCGATTGGTAGGTGAGTCTTCTGACTATTTTATTTCATATCTGCCTGGTTTAGGAAGGAGCACCTATGTTAAAAAGAGAAGAGCCAAAAGAAGTGTGTTTGTTATAAATGTGCTCGTATGTTTTGTGATACTCGTTGTTGTTCTTTAGGAATGGTGTCTGATAACCGCAAAGATAAGATTAATTTCATTAGGGGTGGCTTGAGTAAGGATTTTTTGGATGATATATCTAAAACTCTTGAGACGTATCCCAGTGGATATGTGTATCATGAAATTCGTGTGTTATATACACAATTTCAAAAAGAAAGACAACAGTTAAGTCTTGGGAATCTGACTCAAAAAGACCATGTTTGCCAATTTATAGAAAATTGGATGGGAAGCTCGTCCCTGACGCATAGACGTCAATCAAGCCGCTACTTTTCTTGTACATATTATATCTCTTTGTCTTTTTCATAATAATTAATTTGTTTTGTTGTTTTCTTTTATTTTCTCTCCGACAGGATCCAGACCTTTTTGACTATCACGATTTATTTTACTATTAACTAATAATTGTCATTTGGCAGGTACTAGTGCTATTATTTTACTCACCCTTTTTCAGGTGTTATAAATTCAACTCATCATTGCACTTTTGAAGACATCCAGAGTAAAACATGGAAGCCACTTCAAGAAGACGAGTTGAAAACAACTGTGTGTTTTGCGGTACTAGTATTGGTACTAAGCCACAATACGTAGAAGCAGCACAGGAATTGGGTCGAGTCTTAACTGCAAGGAATATGCACTTAGTATATGGCGGAGGCAATCTTAGACTTATAGGGATCGTTTCAAAGGCCGTACAGGAGGGAGGCAGTAACGTTTTGGGAATCATCCCAAAACCCTTGGCGGAGGCAAATCTTATTGGACCATCAAACGGAGAGGAACTGATCGTGCCAGGTATGTCTGAACGATTGGTAGAAATGATTAACCGTGCTGATGCTTTTATTGCTTTACCAGGTGGCTTGGGCACATTGGAGGAAATTTTTACAGTGTTATCTTGGGCGAACCTGAACATACACCAGAAACCGCTTGGACTGTACAACGTTGAAGGATTTTATGATTTTCTTTGTGTGTTTCTTGATGATGCTCGGAGAAATGGGTTCGTGTCAAAACCTTTAAAAGAACTCATCTTCACTGCCAGAACTGCTCCGGATCTAATAGAACAACTCTTAGCCTATGAACCACAAGTTGACCCTATCCTTTCAAAGATAAATTGGTCTGAGGACGATCATGGTAAGAGGCGTCGGATTAATCTGGATCTTAACCTTTAATTTCCTGTAGAATTTCAGCTAACCAGGTATTATCTTCTAAACTCTTCTTCTATTGTTTAAGACATTGTGGACAATGTCTCATTTAGGTTTGGGGAGGGAATTAGTTGATCAGTGCCTTGTTTTTTAGTTTTGTGTTTTGTTTTTATTTTTATTCCAAAATTTTTCGAAAAATACAAAAATTGAATTTTTTTCAAAAATTACAAAAATATTTTGCGTTTTTTTGTTTTTATTTTGACTAAAAAGGTGAAATTGGTAAGAGATAGCTGTGTAAGGAATTTCCACTCCTGAGACGTATCTCAAACCATTTTTGAAACAAGTTAATTTTTGTTTATTTCATTTTAAATTATTTAATTTGTGAATTCTCCATAATACTGACTAAAATGGATATTCATATGCTCAGTTAGCAAATACTATCAACATGCATTGTAACATACGGACATGAGCTAAAATTGAAAAGTTTGTAATATTCAGTGCTCTAGTTTAATTGGAGGAAACATCTAAAAAAGCAATGGAGTAAAAAAAAAGTCCGAGATCCGAGTTATTAAGTCTGTAAGGTGTTTTTTAACACCTAGTGCCCTAAAGCCAACTGGTTTGGGAGTCATTGGCCCAAAGCTCGCTACATGGATCAAAGATGCTGTAAAAATATATATATATTGAAGTCTGAGTATTAAGTCACTAGGGATGTCTTAACACCTGGTGCCCTAAAGCCAACTGGTTTGGGAGCCACCGACCCAAAGCTCGCTATATAGACGGAAGATATTGTATATAAATAAAAAAAAAATTCAAAAATCAAAGAAAAAATCAGAAAAATTAGAAAAATAATTCCATTGCTGCAAAAAGGTGTGAATTCTGATAAAACTTTAGGATAAAAATATTAATCTCTTATCAACTGCACTTGTGACTATTGTGGGCAAAAATGAGTTGATTAATATTTTTTCGGCTGTGCATATGGAGAATGGTAGCTATAATCGGAGAATTTACTTATTCAGTAATTTAGAAAGAAAGAAAACAACTAGTAACTTGGAGTAGAAGTTTCACATGATTAGTCACTAACTTCTTTATTCTATTTTCTCTTGTCTTTTTGCTTTTGTGTGCATTAGTTTTATTATCTTTTTACTTTTTTAAAATCTTTGTGGGTATCGTTGCTGTAAGCCCTCACGAGACTATAACTCGTCCACTAGGGACACCAGGGGTTTAAAGGCTTGTTGCATATGCTAAATGCAACCGTGATCCCTACGAAAGTGGCTTAGTTTAATTTTAATTGTTTCTTGTATTTTATTTTGTTGTTTTGCTCGAGGACTAGCAAAATGTTAGGTTTGGGGGTGTGATGAGCGGAAAATATATCAATATTTACTGCCCCTTTTACTTAATATTTTGTTTAGTTTCTCGGGTTTGATGAACGTTTTGATGTGTTATAGTTTATTTTGCAGATAAAATAATATTGGACACAATGAAATCATTTAGGAGGAAATGTGGGTCAAATAAGGGCAAAAATTGGACTTGACATATTAATTTTGGAGATTGGAAACTTGAAAGGGCGTTTTAACGAAGTGCAGTTTTGAAAATTCCAGTTTTGCGCATCTGTAGTATTTTAAGCATAAAATTTTACTCCGATATTGGATTCAGCTGATTTAAGTTCCAGATTAAAGAAGACTCAAAGATCTACAACTTTGAAAGACGAATTAATTTCTAATTCTGAAGATTTCATGCCCGACATTGATGAACCATCGAGAAGTGTGTTGTGTGTAATTATTAAAGTCATTTTCAAAGCAAAAAATAAATTAATAAATAATAATAAAAATTATCAAATCACCACCAAACATGATAAGCATTAGTGGAGGAATTAATAATGGATTTGGTGGAGCAATTAATGGATGAATTAATAATGGATTTGTTGGATGATTTGATGGAGGCAAAATTTTGCCTATAAATACCAAGCCATTTCATTTGTAAATTCATACTTTCTTCTAAGGAATTCCTTAAGAATACTAAGAAGATTGTATATTGTTTGTTTATTTATAGCTTTCAGTAATTAATTTCCGCTTTCGCACTTTCTTTTCTTTACTTTTCAGTTTTTACTTTCCGCAATTTACTTTTACGCACAATACTTTTCTTTCTTTAATTTTCAGTTTTTACTTTTCAGTAATGAGAAGGTAACTCCCATTTGCAGGGGTAAAAGGTAAAACTTTTATTACTAATATTTAGATTAATCTCCCTTAATTATAATATATAAACTAGTTAAAACATGACTTAACGAGGATACCGCCATATTGGTCGGTTGGTAATTATTTAAATTGGTTTTAACCTGACTAAACTGGATACCGCTTGATTGGTCGGTTGGTAATTATTTATTAATTTGACTTAATCTGGATACCGCCTATATGGCTGGTTGGTAATTATCATGCAAACTTAATATATTATATTAGGGAGATATCTAAAATAGAAGTAATAAAAGTTGATCATTTTACCTCAGCATTTTCTTTTATTGTACTTTTACTTTATTTACTTTTCAGCAATTTACTTTTCAGCATTTACTTTTCAGCAATTTACTTTTAGCAATTTACTTTCCGCATTTACTTTTCAGTAATTTACTTTTCAGCATTTACTTTTTAGCATTTATTTTCAGTATTTAATTTCAGCATTTTACTTTCCGTCATTTACTTTTCAGCAATTTACTTTCAGCATTTTACTTTATGTCTTTTATTTTATTTAAGTTTTTACTAGCCCTAGTTATGTGTCGTAACTAAGTTAGTTATCTGAGATTGTGATGAATTCTAATATCACTGGTTTATAAAGAGTTATTTTATAGTTTGGGTAATTTAAAGGTTTACTTATTAAGTCTTAAGCTTAATGCTTCTTGTTGTATGATCACCAATAAGATTGATGTGGTAAATCTAAAATAAACTTGACAAATGAATTTTAGGTTTCAGCCTTAGACTTAATAGCCCACGATCTTCCTTGAGGATAGATAACCCTTTAATAGATTTCCTTACATGATAGACATATACCTGTCGGGCGGGGGTAGCCATAATTGGAACTTAAACTTAATGAATCCAGATAATTTGGTTGACATAGACATATGGTTCAATTGGGTTAAATAGGGTATTTGCGTCTGACCATCGACATAGGCTTTTGCATAATTTAGTGTTCCAGGTTAGTAAACCGATTTATTACACAACCATGAAATAACCACTTCATCTTTTAAAAGAAATTAGAAAGATTCACAACCCTAGATAGTTTTTAATATTGAATTTTCTTAAACCTACTTCTGTGCAATTTTATTTACTTGTTTTTAAATTTAGAATCATCACCATTTCAAATCAATCAATCAACCTGTTAGATACTAGTAATCATTTGACCTCATAAAATTAATAGATTTGGTATTAAGTCCTCGTGGGATCGATACTTTTTATACTACTTGAACGATACGTACGCTTGCGTTATACGTGTGTGTTTACGCCGGTCAATAACCCTTTAATAGATTTCCTTACAGGATAGACATATACCTGTCGGGCGGGGGTAGCCATAATTGAAACTTAATCTTAATAAATTCAGGTAATTTGGTTGACATAGATATATGATTCAATTGGGTTATATTGGGTATTTGCATCTGACCATCGACAGAGGCTTTTGCATAATTTCGTGTTACAGGTTAATAAACCGACATATTACACAAACATGAAATAACCACTTCATCTTTAGAAAGATATTGGAAGAAATCACAACCATATATAGTTTTATAAATTTGAATTTTCCTCAACCTACTTTCGCGTAATTTTATTTGTTTTTAAGTTTAAAGTCATCACCCAGTCAATCAATCAATCTGTTAGATACTAGTAATCGTTTGGCCTCATAAAATTAATAGCTTAGATTTTAAGTCCTCGTGGGATCGATACTTTTTATACTACTTGAACGATACGTGCTCTTGCGTTATACACGTGTGATTTCGCACCGGTCAATTTTTTGGCGCCGTTGTCGGGGACTTATTTATCTTTCACTATTAGTTTTGGGGTTATATACGTTACTTGTATCTAATTTCTTTTTACTTATTGTTTTTGTTTTCTTGTGTTTCAGGTTCTCAGAACTACATGAGACGAACGTGAAGCTTTGAACTCCGACCGCTTGACCCAGAAATTGAAAGAACCATCAGACAATTGAGAAGGGAAAGATGAGAAGGCCAAAAAGCTTTAGTCAACATGGAACATGAACCTTTGGAAGTTGCACCACCAATACCCATTCGAGATAGAACCATTCTGGTGGTCGACGACTTCATTTCCTGTATTGTATTTCCTCCTTTACCAGCAAATGCGTTTGCCATCAAAACATGTATTCAGATGATTCAGCAGTCAGTCCAGTTTGGGGGGAATGCAACTGAAGATCCTAATACCCACATCAGCAACTTCCTGGAAGTTTGCGGCACTTTCAATTACAACCGATGAGCTGAAGAAGCAATGAGACTGCGGGTTTTTCCATAATCCTTGAAAAACATAGCTAAAGCTTGGCTACATTCACTATCAGCAGGTTCCATCACAACTTGGAACAATCTAGCCACCAAATTTCTTGCAAAGTACTTTCCACCAGCCAGAACTGGAATGCTGAGGAATGACATTACATCCTTTGTGCAACATGACTTGGAAACTCTCTAAGAAGCTTGGGAAAGGTACAAAGATTTGCTCCGGAAATATCCTCACCATGAGATTCCAAAATGGCTTCAAGTCCAAACATTCTATAATGGACTTTCTGGACTAATGAGAACCACAATTGACGCTGCTGCTGGAGGAGCTTTGATGGCAAAATGAGAAGATCAAGCCTGAGACCTAATCGAAGAAATGTCAAACAACAATTCCTTATGGCCAAAAGAAAGGAACATGATCCAAAGAATTGTTGGAATTTATGAAGTTGGAGCCAATACAGCAGTCAACGCCAAGCTGGATCAGATATGCAAATTCATGGAGACTCTTACCACTGGATCCACAAGTTCACCATATGGAGGAGCACTAGAAGCAAACCAACTTGAAGAAACGATGAATTTTGTCAACAATTTTAACAGACATGGGAACAATCCATATTCCAACACCTTCAACCCAAGGTGGAGGAATCATCTCAATTTCTCATGGAGCAACAATTCAGGGTAAAAGAACTATCCACCACCTGGATTCCAATAGCCGAACAAAGGCAAGGAGCAGGCAATTGAACCAGGAATAACAGAAGTGTTGGCTCAGTTAAAAAAATATGATGCTATATTTCAAAGTCAATCTACTTCCATCAAAGCACTGGAGAATCAGATTGGACACTGGCCAATGCTCAGAGTTACAGACCGCCAGGAAATCTTCCCAGCAACACAGAGCCAAATCCAAGGAACATAGGGAATGAGCAATGTCAAGCCATCACCTTGAAAAACGGTACTGAAATCAACAAAGATGTGGAATCAAGGCATCCATAGAAGAAGTTCTAAAAGATGCAGTTCCACAGATGTAGGAAAAAGAAGCAAAGGAAAAAGAAAAAGATCAAATCACTCCACCTCCACATTTTCCTCAGCGTCTTCAGAAAAACAAACTAGACAAGCAGTTTGCTCGAATCCTGGAGGTGTTCAAAAAGCTGCATATCAACATTCCATTCACATAAGCCTTGGAAGAAATGCCAAGCTACGTCAAATTCATGAAATACATTCTTTCATGAAAATGGAGATTGGGAGATTACGAGACAGTAGCATTGACGGAAGAATGCAGCGCCATCATTCAGATGAAACTTCCCCCGAAGTTGAAAGATCCTGGCAGTTTCACTGTTTCATGCACCATTGGAGAATATTATATCGGTAAGTCTTTATGTGACTTAGGTGCAAGTGTTAATTTGATGCCTTTTTCTATTTACAGGAAACTGTAAATTGGAGAAGCAATACCTACCTCAGTCTCGCTGCAACTTGCTGATCGAACACTCGCATTTCCGAGAGCAGTGGTTGAAGATGTGCTGGTCAAAGTTGATAAACTCATTCTCCCAGCAGATTTCATTATCCTTGACATGGAGGAAGACAAAGATGTTCCTATCATTCTTGGGAGACTATTCTTGGCTACAGGTAGAACTGTGATAGATGTGCAAAAAAAAGAACTAACCATGAAAGTTCAGGACCAAAAAGTTACCTTTAATGTTTTCAAAGCCATGAAATTCCTGAGTGATGAAAATAGGAAGAATGTTTCAGAGTTGATGTTGTTGATAGTATCATTTAGGATACTGAGCCAAATCCCACGGATACACTTGAAGCTTGCATCACCAACATGACTGACAGCGAGCTAGATGCTGAAATCTTGGAATGCATCAACTATCTTGACAAACCATTTCGGTTCAAATCAACACCACCAGTTGAAAGTCTGGAACTCCCGAAGAATGAGCGAATCAAGCCCTCAATTGAAGAACCACCGCAGTTGGAGCTGAAGTTACTTCTGAGCCATCTCAGGTATGATTTCCTTGGAAACTCTTCTGAATTACCTGTTATCATTTCTTCTTCGCTAACATTGGGGCAGAAAGAAAAGTTGTTGAGAGTGTTACGAGAACACAAAAGAGCCATTGGCTGGACTATAGCAGACATTCGAGGCATTAGTCCATCATTTTGTATGCACAAGATTCTGATGAATGATGAGTACAAACCCACAGTGAAGCATCAATGGAGACTCAATCCAATAATGAAGGAAGTCATGAAGAAAGAAATCATCAAATGGTTGGATCCTGACATCATTTACCCCATCTCAGACAGCACTTGGGTGAGTCCTATGCAGTGTGTACCAAAGAAAGGAGGAATAACTGTAGTCACAAATGAAAAGAATGAGCTGATTCCAGCAAGAACTGTGACTAGATGAAGAGTTTGTATGGACTACCGGAAGCTGAACAAAGCAACAAGGAAATACCATTTTCCGCTACCATTCATTGATCAGATGCTAGACAGACTGGCGGGACATGAGTTCTATTATTTTCTGGACAGATATTCGGGGTACAATCAGATTGCCATCGCCCTAGAAGATCAGGAGAAAACTACTTTTACATGTTTCTATAGTACTTTTGCATTCCGCATGATGCCATTTGAACTATGTAATGCTCCTGCCATATTTCAGCGTTGTATGATGGCTATCTTCTCAGACATGCTGGAACAGAGTATGAAGGTGTTTATGGATGACTTCTCTGTGTTTGGAGACTCTTTTGACCACTGCTTGCCAAATCTGGAACATATATTACAAAGATGTGAAGATACCAACCTGGTACTCAACTAGGAGAAATGCCACTTCATGGTGCAGGAAGACATCGTCCTGGGACATCGGATCTCACAAAATGTAATCGATGTAGACAAAGCAAATATTGAAACAATTGAAAACCTACCTCCACCAACATCTGTCAAAGGGATTCAGAGTTTTCTCGGACATGCAGGTTTTTACAGGAGATTTATCAAAGACTTTTCCAAGATTGCTAAACCTCTGTGTAATCTTCTGGAGAATGATGTGTCTTTCAACTTCACCAAAGAATGCCAGGAAGCTTTTGAGATCCTAAAACAGAAGTTGGTTTCTGCTCCTATCATTGTAGCACCAGACTGAACCCTTCCATTTGAGGTAATGTGTGACGCTAGTGATTTTGTTGTAGGTGCAGTTTTGGGACAACGCAAAGCAAAGATTTTCCAAACCATTTACTACTCCAGCAGAACTTTGAATGAAGCTCAACTCAACTACACAGCCACTGAAAAAAGAGTTGCTCGCAGTTGTGTACGCTTTTGTCAAATTCCGCTCCTATATGCTGGGTCCCAAAGTGGTGGTCTACACAGATCATTCAGCAATCAAATACTTGATCACGAAGAAAGATGCCAAACCCAGATTTATCCGTTGGATACTTCTTCTACAAGAATTTGACGTGGAGATCAGAGACATGAAATGAACAGAAAATCAGGTGGCAGATCATTTATCGAGGCTTGAGAATGGAGAAACAGCTGGCAAAGAACCGACAATCAAAGAAATTTTTCCTGATGAACAGCTGTTTGCCATGAAACATCATGATGTCCCTTGGTATGCTGACTATGTCAACTACATAGTGTCAGGAAAATGGATGTTGGAATGGACAACTCAGCAACGAAAAAAGTTATTCAAAGAAGTCAAGCACTATGTTTGGGATGAGCCGTACATGTTTAAACGATGTGCTGATCAATTATTGAGACGGTGTGTTCCACTGGATGAGGTCAACAGTGTTCTTCAACATTGTCATTCATCACCATATGGCGGACACTTCAGCGGAAACAAAACTGCAGCCAAAGTCCTACAATCAGGTTTGTTCTGGCCCACTATTTTTAAAGATGCTTACTTGTTTTCTCTTCAATGTGGCAGGTGCCAGAGAATATGAAATATTTCAAGGAGAAATGAAGGACCTCTGTAAAATATTATGGAAGTGGAGATATTCGATGTGTGAGGTATTGATTTTATGGGACCCTTTGTGCCATCGTTCGGAAACCTGTACATATTGGTTGCTGTAGAATACGTCTCCAAATGGGTTGAAGCAATTGCACTCCCATCAAACGATTCAAAAGTGGTGATCAAATTTCTTAAAAAGAAAATTTTCACTCGCTTCGAAACACCTCGGGCTATTATTAGTGATGGTGGCACACATTTCTGTAAAAAATATTTCGATGTGCTCCTATCCAAATATAGAGTTACTCATAAAGTTGCCACTGCCTACCATCCTCAGTCAAATGGACAGGTTGTAGTTTCAAACAGAGAGATCAAAAGAATCTTGGAAAGAACCGTTGGATCATCAAGAAGGGACTGGTCTACAAAACTAGATGACGCATTATGGGCCTATCGGACAGCTTACAGGACATCCATTGGTATGTCTCCATATCGTATGGTGTTTGGGAAAGCATGCCATCTTCCAGTTGAGCTTGAACACAAGGTGTACTGGGCACTTAAGAAGTTGAATCTTGATCCACAAGCTGCAGGAGAGAAACGACTTCACCATCTCAACGAATTGGAGGAGTTTCATCTACAAGCTTATGTGAATGCCAGATTATACAAAGAAAAGACCAAGAAATGGCATGACCCAAAAATAGTGCGCATACAATTGGAACCAAGACAGCAGGTGTTGTTGTACAATTCAAGGTTAAAACTTTTCCCTGGAAAGTTGAAATCAAGGTGGTCAGGTCCATTTGTGATCACTCAGGCTTTACCATATGGAGCTGTTGGGTTACTTGATCCCAACACCAACGAAACATTCAAGGTTAACAGTCAGCGTGTCAAGCACTACTGTGGAGAATCATTTGAACGACAAAAAGAAAGTGTCACACTTTCAGATCCGGCCTAACGTTCGAGAAGTCATCTCTAGTTGACGACGTTAAACTTAGCGCTCACATGGAGGCAACCCATGTAATTTGTGTATTTATTATTATCTGGTGTGTTTTATTTTTGTGTGTTTAATTTTTGTGGGTAAAGTCATTTCACGATGGAAGAAGCTCTCACAAATCTTCACAAGCAATTTCCTTCTCTCCCTCAAAAATATCTGATGAAAGTCTACAAAGCTCGCTTGGAACGGATGAGACTACTGATGATCAAAGGTATTCCAACTGACATTCGTTGGATTATTGAAGCACGAGTCTGATTGGCAGGTAAGTCTTCTGACTCTTTTATTTCATATCTGTCTAGTTTAGGAAGAAACACCTATGCTAAAAAAAGAAGAGCTAAAAGAATGAGTATGCTATAAATGTGCTCGTATGTTTTATGATACTCGTTGTCGTTCTTTAAGAATGATGTCTGATAACCGTGAAGATAAGATTAATTTCATTAGGGATGGCTTGAGTAAGGAGTCTTTGGATGACATATCTAAAACTCTTGAGACGCATCCCATTGGATATGTGTATCACGAAATTCACGTGTTATATACACAATTTCAAAGAGAAAGACAACAATTAAGTCTCAGGAATCTGACTTAAAAAGACATTGTTTGCCAATTTTTAAGAAAATTGGATGGGAAGCTTGTCCCTGACGCATAGACGTCAATCAAGCCGTAAGTTATTGTAAATATTATATCTCTTTGACTTTTCCTAATAATTGTGATTTGTTTTGTTATTTTCTTTTATTTTCTCCGACAGGATCCAGACCGTTTTGACCTTTCACGATTTACTATTTTGCTACTAATCGTTCTTTGGAAGATACTAGTGTTATTATTACTCACCCCTTTCATGTGTTATAAATTCAACTCATCTTTGCACTTTTGAAGGCATCCAGATTTGAGAAAAGAAACATACATAAAATGGAAGCTACTTCAAGAAGACGAGTTGAAAATATCTGTGTCTTTTGTGGTACAAGTGTTGGTACTAAGCCACAATACGTTGCAGCAGCACATGAATTGGGACGAGTCATAGCGTAGAAGAATATGCACCTAGTATATGGCAGAGGCAGTCTTGGACTAATGAGGATGGTTTCAAAGGCCGTACATGATGGAGGCAGTCAAGTCTGGGAATCATCCCAAAACCCTTGGCAAAGGTAGATCTTATAGGATCATCAAACGGAGAAGAACTGATCGTGCCAGGTATGTCTGAACGACTGGTGGAAATGATTAACCATGCTGATGCTTTTATTACTTTGCCAGGTGGTTTGGGTACGTTGGAGGAGATTTTTACAGTGCTATATTGGGCTAACTTGAACATACACCATAAACCAATTGGATTGTTCAACGCATAATGATTTTATGATTTTCTTTGTGTATTTCTTGATGATGCTCGGAGAAATGAGTTCGTGTCAAAACCTTTAAAAGAACTCTTCTTCACTACCAGAACTGCCCATGATTTAATTGACCAAATCTTAGCATATGAACCACAAATTGACCCTATCATTTCCAAGATAAAATGGTCTGATGATGATCGTGGTAAGAAACGTCGGATAAATCTGGATCTTAACCTTTAAATTTCCCATTTAGATGTAGAATTTCAACTAACCAGGTATTATCTTCTAAACTATTCTTCTACTGTTTAAGACATTGGGGACAATGTTTCATTTAGGTTTGGAGTGGGGAATAGTTTATTAGTATCTTATTTGTATTTTGTTTTTATTTTTAGTCCAAGTTTTTTCGAAAAATAAAATTTTTTTTTTACAAAAATAAAAAAATATATATTTGTGTTTTTATGTTTTTAATTTGATTAATCGAGTGAAATTGGTGTGATATAGATGTGTAAGGAGTTTCCACTCCTGAGACGTATCTAAAACATATTTCGGAACAAGTTAATTATTATTTATTTCCTTTTAAATTATTTAATTTGTGAATTCTCCATAAAACTGACTAAAATGGATCTTCATATGCTGAGTTGTCAGATATTATCAACGTGCATGGTAACATATGGACATTAGCTGTAATTGAAAAGTTTTTAATATTCAGTGCTCTAGTTTAATTGGAGGAAGCAACTCAAAAAGCGATGGGATAAAAAAAAAATCTGAGATCCGAGTTATTAAATCTGTAAGGGTGTTTTAACACCTAGTGCCCTAAAGCCAACTGGTTTGGGAGTCACTGGCCCAAAGCTCGCTACATGGATCAATGATGTTGCAAAAATATAAATATCGGAAGTCTGAGTAATTAAGTCCGTAGGGGTGTCTTAACACCTGGTGCCCTAAAGCCAACTAGTTTGGGAGTCACTGGCATAAAGCTCGCTACATAGACATAAGATATTGTATATAAATAAAAAAAATCAAAAAGAAAGAAAAAATCAGAAAAATCAGAAAAATTATTCCATTACTGCAAAAAGGTGTGAATTCTGATAAAACTTTAGGATAAAAATATTACCATCTTCTCAACTGCACTTGTGACTATTGTGGGCAAAATGAGTTGATTAATATTTTGTTGGTTGTGTATATGAAGAATGGTAAAAATAATCGGAGAATTTACTTATTCAGTAATTTAGAAAGAAAGAAAACAACTAGTAACTTGGAGTAGAAGTTTCACATGTTTAGTCATTAACTTCTTTATTCTTTTTTCTCTTGTCTTTTTGCTTTTGTGTGCATTAGTTTTACTATCTTTTTACTTTTGTAAAATGTTTGTGGGTATCATTGTTGTAAACCTTCACGAGACTATAACTCGTCCACTAGGGACACCTATGAGTTTAAAGGCTTGTTGCATACGCTAAATGCAATCGTAATCCCTACGAAAGTGGCTTAGCTTAATTTTATTTTTATGTTTTGCTCGAGGACTAGCAAAATGTTAGGTTTGGGGGTGTGATGAGTGGTAAATGTATCACTATTTCCCACTCATTTGACCTAATATTTTGTATAGTTTCTTGAGTTTTGTGAATATTTTGATGTGTTTTGTGTCATTTTGTAGATAAATAAAGTTTCAGGACTCTCTGGAAGCAATTTGGGGCCAAAACAGAGAAAAACGGACAAAATGACAAAATCGAATTTTGGCGCGTCGCGACCTCTAACGTACGCCACCTGCTAAAATGCACCGGGATATGTGGACCAATCAGAGAATTTTTACTAAAATGCGACGTGCTAACGTGCGCCGTTGCTAAAATGCGACATGCTAACGTGCATCGGACACGTGTCACCATCACATGCTGCCGATAATCATCATCGATGCTAAAATGCGCCTGCCACGTGTCAACATCTCAGCGAATCACACTAACATGCGCCTGGACACGTGTCTCCATCACATGCTGCCGACACTAATAATTCATCCGTCGACGTAAGCGTGACACGTGTCACGATCTCGCAGAGCCAATCCGATACGTGTCAATGATCTACGCGCATCGCGACACACAGATGGTGTCGCGTCGCGACCTGCAGGGCCTATCGACGCCTATAAATTTAGCTCGAGATTTCAGTTTCAGATGTACCTTCTTCTCTGAATAAATAATGAGTTTGTATCTAGTTTTCTTTAAATTCTAGTTTTGTAATTAATTTTATTTATTTTCTGTAATAGTAATTTACTTTCTTTACTTTTTTAGTTTTACTATTCAGCTATGAGGAGGTAACCTCCCCATGCTAGGGTGAAAGGTAAGACTTTTATTACTGTTATTTAGATTAATCTCACTTAATTATAATATATTCACTATTTAAAACTTGACTTAATAAGGATACCGCTATATTGGTCGATTGGTAATCAATTATAAACTGGTCTTAACCTGACTAAGCATGGATACCGCCTGGTTGGTCGGTTGGTAATTACCGCCTATATGGCTGGTTTATGGACAAATAATGATACCGCCTTTATGGTCGGTTGGACTTAATTTGACTTAATCAGGTTACCGCCTATATGGCTGGTTGGTAATATCACACAAGTTAATATATTATATTAAGGGAGATATCTAAAATAGTAGTGATAAAAGTAGATCCTCTAGCCCTAACATTTTCTTTTATTGTAATTTTCTTTATTTACTTTTTCAGCATTTTACTTTCAGCATTTTACTTTATGTATTTTATTTTAAGTTTTTACTAGCCCTAGTTATGTATCGTAACTAAGTTAGTTATCTGGGGTTGTGATGAATTACAATACACCGATTTATAAGGGGTTATTTTATAGTTTGGGTAATATAAAGGTTTACTTATTAAGTCTTTAACTTAATGATTCTTGTTAACTGGCCATTAATAAGATTGATCTGATAAACTTAAAATAAACTTGACAAAGAAATTTTAGGTTTTAGCCTTAGACTTAATAGCCCACGATCTTCCTTGAGGATAGATAACCCTTTAATAGATTTCCTTACAGGATAGACATATACCTGTCGGGCGGGGTAACCATAATTGGAACTTAATCTTAATAAATCCAGGTAATTTGGTTGACATAGACATATGATTCAATTGGGTTATATTGAGTATTTGCATCTGACCATCGACAGAGGCTTTTGCATAATTTCGTGTTCCAGGTTAGTAAACCGACATATTACACAAACATGAAATAACCTCTTCATCTTTAAAAAGATATTGGAAGAAATCACAACCCTGGATAGTTTTATAAATTTGAATTTTCTTCAACCTACTTTCGCGCAATTTTATTTGTTTTTAATTTTAAAGTCACCACCCAGTCAATCAATCAATCTGTTAGATACTAGTAATCATTTGGCCTCATAAAAATTAATAGCTTACGTTTTAAGTCCTCGTGGGATCGATAATTTTTATACTACTTTAACGATACGTGCGCTTGCGTTATACGCGTGTGATTCCGCACCGGTCAAATGGGAATCGTCAAGCTCATATATTATATGAAGAATTATATCCAAATATGTAAAGTCAAATTTACCCTTAATGAAAATGAAGGCAGGTTGTTAGATGAAATAAATATTAACCATTCGATTAAACCCTAAATTATTATTCACCTTCCATCTTACTTCACTTTAAAAGTTCACAAGGAGACTCGTAAATTTCCTCTCGTTCTTCTGTCAATTCTCAAATCCATTCTCGATTCTTTTCTCAAACACTGATTTAGGTTCTTCGTCAGTTACTCGATATCACGTCATCATCAATTCTTCAGTATTTTATAAATCCAAGTCTCGGTTCTTCTCTCAAAAAATTGTTATGAATAGATATAGTGATGTTGCTTACTCAAGTCAAGAGAGAAGAGTGATGACATACCTTGAGTACTCTTCTAATTCTTATACATCCACGGTAAT
Organism: Zanthoxylum bungeanum; assembly: GCA_019454045.1. NCBI lineage: Eukaryota > Viridiplantae > Streptophyta > Magnoliopsida > Sapindales > Rutaceae > Zanthoxylum > Zanthoxylum bungeanum. The sequence goes on from SKCR01050312.1 coordinate 31,725, forward strand.
ATTTTATATTAATAATAAATTTATAAATTGTCATCCAAAGTTATTAATGATATTGTATGTAATATTTTTATATAAAACTCAAACTCATGATTTTATGAACCAAATAAAATAATTTGTCTCATTTCCACCTAAAAAAAATTAGGAATGAGACGAGTTTGATTTTATTTAATTAATTTAAACTATTGAAGCACTCACGTTGTTGTCCCCCCATGTTCTTCTTTTTTATGCACGTTAATTAATTAATTAAACATTAATCGTGGCTTAAAAAATACATCAACAGAAGACAAAATTCTACAACAATGAAATTGATTTATCTTTTATGGGCTCTGTCCTCTCATTCCTTTTTAATCACTTTGCAACTTTTTGTCTCCCAATTCGGCAAATAATTATTGAAAGATCTTAGCTTGAATAACACACATCTAGCTATGATTAATTTCTAAAATGGAAAATGAGAATAACTCTTTAATGTTTGATAAAATTAATCAAAACTCCATAATATTTAAAAATTAAATAAAATCTCATGCCTTCTAAAAATACTTTCTCAGTAAAATTATCAGATAGATATGATAATATGGACGTCTCGTCCTGACCAAGTCTCATCCTGTCCCATTCCGATTACTTTTCAGGATGAAGAAATCGTCACGAATCCCGACCGGTATTTTGAATTGGGATAAAAAAATCATCCTGAATCCTAAACCAAATGGTGTGAGATCCCGAATTCTAATCGGAATTCAGGACTTTTTAGGCTAAACTTTGGGATTCGAGATAAAAAAAAATCATCTTGAATATCGGCCTGAGTTTTTATTTGGGATGATATATCTACTTGAATCTAGACCGAAATTTTCATTTGTGATGAAAAATCATCATGAATTTCGGAGTAAATAGGACAGGATCCCGATCGAGATTCAGGATTTTCTGTCAATCCTATTATCATTGGGGTTTTGTTATAATAGCATGATATTTTATTTAGTTTTTAAACATCAGAGGGCTTCGATTAATTTTATCAAACACCAGAGTGAGTATGTTCATTTTCCCTTTCTAAAAAATTATGCCATAAAAATATTTTAAGAAATTGAGATAATAATAAAATGAATGGTCATGGAACTTGTCTTAGGGCTGCCATTTTCCATACAAAGTCATTTCTAATTCTACACGAAAAGGCAATGTCTAATTAAAAAAAAAAAAAATTTGGCCTGCAGAATATAATTATATATGAGACCCCACACAAACATACATGCATACATGCATGCATATATACATACTTACATACATACATATACACACATATATAATGAGTTTTAGTGTTCTAAAATGTGTCGTCTAGAATGCCAAAAATTACTAATGACTGCCGTCAATTTTGAAATCTTAACCTTAATGGTTTTTGTACCATAATCCTAATTTTACAAAATCAACTATCTATCTCAATAATTTCAAAATACTCCAATTTTCTAGACATAAGCCTTAAATTCAAAAAAAAAAAAAAAAACTAATTTCTTCAATTCTTGTTGGTTTCTCATCAAATTGACTCTTTATAAACCTTTCTTATCACTCAAATAATATTTTCCTTAGACTAATTTGTCTAAGTTCTACCAAAATAAAAAAATTCTTTAAATTAACCTAAAACCCTAATTTCGAATCCGCTATTGAGCGATGAATTGTTTAAACCCCGCCTAGACGTTGGACTGCCTTCGATTATCGTCTAGCGTATTTTAGAATATTACTTCAATTGCGAGACCCTGCAAAAGAGTTAATAAGCGGGATCCCGCAAGTGGCCATTGGTTTAAATCAAACGAAGGTGACCGTTGAATTTAATCCAAAAGCCACAAACAGAATCTCGTAAATTAACTAAGATATGAGATATGGCAACTGAAGGTTTTCATGCATATAAATTCACATATGTGTATCATTTTTATTGTTAAAAGTTAAAAAAAAAATTATTTATAAATATTTCTTAAGATGAAGCCAAATTTGTGCCATTAGAGGCGGTTAAAAACCGTAAACGAACCGTACGGTTATGATTCATCCTTTAGGATGAACTGTAATCGAACCGTAGATTACTGTACGGTTCGGTTGCATTTAACCGCCTTTTTTACTTTAAAAAAATTAAAAAATAAGCCGGTTACGGTTCAATTATGAATTTTTATAAATCGTAACTGAATCGATGGTGACCGATTCGTTTATGATTTAATCTAACCGAACCAATGAAATCGATTCGGTTACGGTTTATTACGGTTCGGTTACGGTTTGACTTCGGTTCCGAATCGTAACTATGGTCACCTTTATGTGCCATTATAACATCTATATTTGATGTAAGTGGAGTCGGTTGCTTAATTTTAGTTTTTTTCTTATCACTAATTTTATCAGCCAAAATATGATAACACAGATCATAATGATTAGAATTAACAAAACAATTTGATGCTATGTGATGACAAGAAGATGATCATGTTGTTTTCCATTAGTAAAATGACAATTATAAAGTACCAAAATTGACTTTTTCTTAGTCATAAAAGATTATATATATATAATATTATAGGAAAGTTCCTTCATCTTTCCTTAATAATGTCATAGCAGGACTTAATTTTAATACCATAATTCATTATTAGTGACCAAATAATCTTATGTTTCAATTCTAATTGCAATTAACAATTAAAACATTTAAGCTAAGACGACGGGTAAATATTAAGTGGCTAAAAACAAATTTTAGATTTTTTTTTTATTATTACTATTTGAGTTATGATATATAGTTGAGATAAAATTTTAAATGGGAGAACATTCATACCAATCACTCAATTAGGTTGAATACTTTTCTTTTTTTCTATTAACGGGAGAACGTTAACACAACCCGCAAATAGGAATGGCAATGGACCGAGTTAGGTTTTTTAGAAAATTAATTTTTTATTAATAAATATCGGGCTCCGGGTTTTTTGCCTAAGCTTTATCCGGGCTCTAAAAAAACCCTCGGACCAGACTACTTGGTCGGACCGAATTCGTTTTTTTTCTGCCACCCTTACTCGGAAGGATCACAGACGCCCATAGTTCACAGTCGTCCACTAATTAATAATCGATATGATCTCCATAGGGAATCAAACTTAGGACCGTATGCCTATCCACACATTCCCTCTTGCCCTTATTACTGAGGCAACATAGACTGGGTAGGTTGAGTACTTGAGCTTCACTATCTTTTTGACTTATTAATTATGTTTTGTAATAAGTTGTGGGTTTTATTTTGTGCAATTTTGAAACACAAGCTAGTAATTAATTAAATGTATAATAAATTAAAGCAGTCATCATAGGCATATATATATATATTATATATATATATATATAATATATATATATATATATATATAATATATATATATATATATATAGCGTACATAACAAACTATCCATATATATATATGTAGCGTACATAATAAACTATGCATATATATATAAAAGATTAATTAAAATGGTCGGCTTAAAAAAAGAATTATTATTGCACTACTTTGAAAATGCTTACCAAGTTTAATTAAATAAAAAAAAAAAGTGTATAATACTCATACAATATATTTAAAGCAAAAAAGACTTGACAAATTGGATAATATTGAAGACCGTGTTAAGAAAAATTTAGATAAGTGATGAAAGTAACAAGAGCACTATTAGGAAGACAAATTATACTTAAAAAAATTGACATATATTAATAAATATTTTGATTTATGGTCTCCTAATTTATTTTTATTTTTTTGTATATATATATATATATATACGCTTTTAGTGTCTCGATGGCAAAATAAGAACAAATGGTGTTATCATACGAAATCATGAAGCAATACCTATATTAATTTTATTGCATTTTTTTTCAAGAAATTTCTAAGTCATTTTCTTATATATTGCAACATCATCTACCCAAATCCTAAATTAAACGTATTCTCATAGGACTTGAGCCCGTGACTTCTTGTTTCCACTACAAGAGTTAAGTAAATTATGCTATTATTTAAGAATCTATATTTTTTTAAAAAGTTTAATGAGATAATGATTTATGATATAAAGTACAATAACATCAGAGTAAATCCATGCAACAAACTTCACATAATTGAAAAAGATTTCAGTTTAATTACTTTGGTTTATTTGGTTAATTAATACATAAATGCATACATATGCATGCATGCATACATACATACATACATACATATATAAACTCCTTTTGTCTCTACGTACACACACATCTTCATCTTCTTTTTTAACCAAACCCTAATTAAATAAATCTCTCTGTATCAATATGGAATCAAACCCTAATGAAGATGATTTGAAAAGATCATCAAGTGAAGAAGAAGAAGAAGAAGAAGAAGAAGAAGAGACAAATCATCATGGGAGATCATATGAGTGTGTGTTTTGCAAGAGAGGGTTCACTACAGCACAAGCCTTGGGTGGTCACATGAATATTCACAGGAAAGATAGAGCAAAGAATAATATTATGCCTATTGATGATCATAAAAATTCTGCAAGTTTTAGATCTTCATTTGATCCAACGGTTCTTAGCTATCCCACGACTCATCATCATCATCATCATCATCAATATCTTGCAACGTCGTCGTCTGAGGTACACATAAATTACCCAAAAAAACTTCCAGCATACACAAATATTAATAATAATAATAATAATAATAATTATGATTCATATGTAAAAAATCACCAGCATTTGAATCTTGGATTGAGAGTTGGGGAATCTCATTATCATGTAGCTGCTGTTCATGATAAAGAAAAGAGACAACGAATTAGCGAAGAAGATGATCATGAACTTGATTTGGAGCTTCGACTTGGTTATCATCATGATCCGTAATATATATATTATAATTTTATTTTCATTGATAGCCAACTCTCGGTTATTTTTTTTTTTAAATGTATGTAATTAATTATATGTTTGTCATTTTATATAGCTTGTGGATTCTTTTCTAAAATCGATGTTTCTTATATGGGAGTAAATAACTAAGTACTTCAATAATTAATAAAGTTGTTAATTTAATTTTTTGTAATTATTATCAGCATATCAGTATGTTTAAGGTATTTTGTTATGGCAATTTTTATACTAGCTAGCTAAGAGGGCAAAGAAGAAGAAGAGAAAGCAAATGAATGTCAAATTAATTTTATTTCAAAGTTTTGAAGGTACTGCTCCTATTTTCCTCATATTCATTATTAGGGCTTTGTGAGATCTGTTTATAAATTATATAAGTGTTTTTTTTTTGGGGTTCCTATGATCATTTCTTGTTTAATATGAAGTTAATTGATCAATTCTTCATAATCAAGGGGGGAAAGAGAGCCAATGAGGTAGTGGCCTCATTGGTAACTCATGTCTTTCACCAAGTGAGAGACATGGGTTCGAGTCCCCACAAAAGTAGTGGGGGCTCAAATCTTCCTCTTTAGGAGGAAGAAGTTCTTCTATATGAAAGTTGATTCCCAAGCTATATCTCAGTTGATAGCATATTGTAATATATGTAGTTTGTAATAATTCAAAAAAAAAGGGGGGGGGGAAGAGCAAAACTAGTAGGATTTTCTTATGGAATGAATGCAAATTTTAACAAAACCGAATTCCACCGAACCCAAAATCTACATTGAATGAACTCCACACAAATGCTTTTGGTATTAGCTTTTTTTGATTGAATTTCAACTGTCAAACTTTTGATGAATCCAGCTGCATGCATGTTTCCAAGTTGTATGTATGAAACCAAACACACTTTCGGTGGATCTTATTTTCTTAATGCAAAATTACAAACAAACTTTCGATGACACTATTTCTTAATTGAATTTGTTAACCAAAGTTTGGCTATAAATATAGAAATTTATTCGATTTTTCCTCATAAACATTATTCAGTGATCAGAGAATCATAATAACTTTTAATTTCTATATGCATTAATTATTATTAGCATATCGACCCTCATTGTTCTTTTGAGGCACATAGAAGCAATACTTTGTAATAGCTTAAGTGGAAAACTATATGACTAAAAATCCGAACACATAATCATCTAATATTATATGTTTTATATTAATGTTTGATTTATCCAACAAAACTGATGAGGTACTTGTAATGATAGAAAGTTTGTTGGTTATATGCCCTATATCTAATATGGATAAATATTTAATTTTATATTATTATATTGATTAATAAAAATTGACGGTTTATTTATAAGTATCGTCTATAAATAATTTTGACTACTTGTAAAATAAAGTCCTTAGAATGAAGATTAAACGAATTAAATTAAGTTTAATTTATGAGATCCAGTCATTTTTAAATATTCTCGATCGTAGGATTATCAATACTATGACATTGATAAATCCAGTTTAGATCGGCATTCATTAGCTACTAGTGAATGTGTTCACTTAGTCTAACATATAGATGTTTGTCGGAGAGCAAGTACATCAAACTAACCTGCTTGAGAACCTATATGGAGTGTTATTAACATGTTTATGAGATTTCTCTTTGTAACGATAGTACGAATGATCCTTAGACTTGAGGTCTCCATGGTATCTTGTATGTGGATCATATATGTTTTGACATTACACCTCCATAGTCCATAGCG